>JAOWBU010000081.1:0-57238 GCA_026212405.1 Petrea volubilis
ATGTTTAACTAAAAATTGATCGTTAGGAACTCATATTCAGACAATTTCCTCTTTCGCTGATCAAAATATTGTTTAACAAATTCTGATAATTACTCTATAACACATGATTATATGTGTGTGTATACATATACATATATATATATAGATATAGATATAAACACTTACGGGACTTTTAATTATTATATATTTTGTATACATACCGAAACGTTACACATCAATAAAAAGCATACACCTCCAAAATTTTCTTTCACTTGGTCAACTCTCAAAAGTGGTTTACTTTGCAGCTAGAACAACTAAACATGATTTTTAAAAACTTCAGGAAAAAAAAAATATATTATATTACGTGCATCATACAAGAAAATCAACATACATAAATTGAAATTAGGTATGGTAAACATGCTTGATTAATCCACTATTTTTAGCTGCAAGAACCAAATTATTCATTTGTATCCTGACTGGTGGTGGCGCCGCCGCCGTGGCCGTTGGGTTTCCGATAGGTCTCCTCGAGCTTCTTCCCCTTAGAAAAGGCGGTTTCGAACAAATTTTTGATATTTGGTATATTGTAATTTTGAGCAACGTAGGCTCCTCCGATGGCGGCCAACATAAACTTGAAACTGCATCTGATTAATCCCATTTTCTTGCCTGAGTTTGATTGGCTTGATTGTTAGGAAATTGATGGGAGTTTGATGAATTAACTGTTGGCCATTTATTGTGGAATTGGGGTTGTTAAATAGCCGTGTGTTGTGTCGTATTATGCAAGAAATTTTATTTTTTAAAAGTTAGATTCTTTTCTAACTTTTTTTTTTTTTAAAAAAAGTTCGATTCTTTTCTGATTTCCCCTTCTCCAAGGGTCAACATGTGGAATAATTTAGTCCAGGATTAGCATTAAGCAACCTGAAATCACCCTGTTTTGTTGTAATCAATTATCGGACTTTTATCGTGAGACACCACTGTGTTATGTCTAATTGAATCAAAAAATCCAATGAAATAAAAATTAATGCAGAAGGCCATGTGAAATGCGAAAACCACTAGCAAAAACTCTCGATTGATAGTGTACTTTATGCGCGTCTTTTTTGCATGTATTTAGGGTTACAAATTTTCCCTATTAACATTTGAGTTAAATTACAAAACGCCCTATGTTAATTTTAATTAGCACAAAAACCCCTATGCTGAAAAATATTACTCTAAAGCTCCTCATATTTTTTAAAATTGGCACACCGCTTCTCATGTACAACAATTTTTGTGTCTCGCAAATCGGCTATAAATTTTTGTGAAATTTTGAAAGTTAGGGTTTGGAGTTTTTTTTTCCTCTTTTATTTTTTGGATCAAGCTTTTTCTTCTTTTAGAGAGGCAAAATATATTGTTATTCCCCAATTTCTGAAAAGGGGTAAAATTGAAATTTGTATTCAAATTTTTAGGAAAAGAACCCTAGGGACGACGTGCTAGTTTTTAAACACACGAAGAATTTAGATTAATCTTTTTAGCACAAGATTTATTTTTATGCTAATTAAAATTAACACAAGAAATTTTATAAATTTAACCCTTAATTATTAGAACTAATTCATGCAAATCATTAATATCTATGATTCATACTTTAATGGTGTGATTAAGGTTCTATGCGTCATGCCTTACAACAAAAAACTACTTCATTAATTTGCTTCTCATAATTGAATCAATCCCAAGTCAGTCAAGAAAATTCTAGCTCAGATCCGGTTTGATTGAATCAATGTTCATAACGTGAGAAATGTTTACATCTTGTCCTGTAATGGATGGATACTTCACGAGGAGAGACCAATCATTTGACAAATACAATACACTTGCTATATAATTGGTTGGATTTGGTCAAATCAGATCAGGGTAAAAAAATTTCAGCCAGACCCTCTAATTATGTCTGAATTTACAATGTCCCTAGTTGAAGCCCTTTCCCACTCTTTTGCCCTCCATAAAGTATTTTCACCAACAAAATTGAAATAATCTTTAGTGATAAACTTGATTTCTTCGTCCACTTCCCCTGTTCCAGCTTGACTAGCTAGCCAGTCCACGTACTCGTAGAATATCTAACAAGTACACATAAAAAAACCTCTTCAAATCACTTAAATCAACACTATTTACACTAGAGAGAGAGAGAGAGAGAGAGAGAGAGAGGACCTCTTGGCCAAGGGAATGAGTGTGGTGCTTGGGTATCCCCTTCTCCTCCATATTCCGATAGTGTTGTTGAACGTCGGCCAGCATCTCCTCTTGGGATGGCAGGATCGCCTTACCGGATAAAACGCGCGCTATCCATTTTGCTTGTAAGTCTAGCACCAGAAACACAACAGCCTGTTCTTAGGAAAAACGAATGAATTTCAGCTCATCTAAACCTGTTGGAAATAATAAATATTTGATAACTCTTCTCCCTGACAGTTTAAGCTTTCGGATGAGGCGGTCATTTAACAGAACTGACCCGATAAGTAAGTCCGACGAAAGAAAGGTTAGGAGCAAGCTCTGGAGGGAAGATGTGTTTGTAAAGGGGTCCGACCCGGTTATCGTCCACCTTCACAATTCCATCTGTTTTTAAGAAGGGGAAGTGATAATGGAACCTATGAAAATTCAGACCAAGAATCGGTTTAGATCATAAAAATGGGCTAAAAAGAAAGAAATAAAGCAATTGAGTGCGTAACAATATAGTATAATTTTCTCATATATATACCCTGTACAATGGAGGATGATATCTGCAAGGATACAAGCCCCATCTTCGAAACACACTTCTCCGTTTTCATCCGCATAATCGATCTAATTCAAGTGGTGAAGTTACAAAATAAACATTCACACAATCTCTTTAAGTCAGTTCGTACTATAACATTTTTCACACTGCGATGGAAACTTGAATGCTCAAAACGGGAGTAGTAAACTTAATCATTAGACCAGCGTGTCATTGCGACATGAGAATCTTAGTAAGAGTTTAGATAAATATGGATTTTATCTTAACTACTTAGTTTTCGAGCCATTCACCAATTAATCCGAATTCGAGTAATGCACAAACATGGATTTAATGACAACAAAATAAAACCTTTGAATGCTGCCAAATGTTATCGCCAAAATCCAACTTGGAGATAATTTTGTTGGGGGCTCTTGATGAAAGATGAACTTGTTCGGCTACCGTTGAAATTTCTGCTGAAATATCAATTGCGCTAGGCCCATCTCCAATCACCACCACAATCTATCCAGAAACATATTTAAAAATTAAAATGTTATCCCAGATTTTTAATTGAAGATATTTTTAAAAATATTAATTTAATTTTATTTAATATAAAACGGTGGAGGACTTATGGATGTTGGAATTAAATCATGATTAATATCGTTCAAAAAGAAAACATAATATATATTTTAACCACCAAAAAATTATAATACAAAGTGGCTTCTCGTTCAAAATAATTATGGTATTATAATGTATCATAATATATATTATCAAATAAAAAATTAAATCTTACCTTATCGCGAAATGGCTTAGGACCTCTGTAGTTGTGACTATGAATCTGCTTTCCAGGCCATTTCTCCATGCCTTCCATATATATTGTAACAAACACCAAAAAATTATATAATATAACCATTAAAAAAAGTGAATAACAACAATAAAAAAAATAAGAAAAATTATAATGCAAACAAAGCACAAATATTAATTGATAGAATAAAATCTAAACCAAGGGCCATATAGTCAAAATGCAATTCAAATAATAAAAAAAAAACTACGAGGAATAAAAACAAGTTGTTGGTCGATAGATAAACAATTCTGACCCCCGTAAGGATAAGAACACAAGTTTGAATTCCGGGAAGCGCACTTGTTGGGAGGGAAAGTAACCTTTAATGTTCAATCTCCCGGACTTGCGAGAGCAATGTCTAAATATTATCAAAAAAAAAAAAATTACGAGGAAATCAATATTAGCTTATTTGGATATGTGTTCAACTGTTTTTAAATTATGTTTCAGCATGTCACATTCATATATGCATAGACTTAATATGGATCATCTTCCCAATTCAAATTCTCTTTTTTGGTATTAACCACTTGATTTTGTCAATTAATTTGAATTGAAATACTGCAGATGCTCAATATAAGGACGGTTCTTCCAACCTAGATTCGCCATTCGCAACTTTAGAATTTCAATTTTGGACAATCTAGTGTTTCATTATGCTAGACCAATTGATACTTGATAATAAGTGAGTTATTGAACACACACTTTCACAACATCAAATTTGTCCTATGTATTACAAAAACAGAACGTATATATATTAAGACTAAAATGAAATGTGTAATACCTGGAAAATGAGCCAATCTTGGCTGGGTATAGTGCCCATTGCAAACCACCACTGCATCAAATATCTCTTCGGAGCCCCGACCCATCGATCCGGACTCAACTACCCATTCACCATTCCCCGATCCCACCCGCTCCACCCGAATCACTTCACTATTGAACCTTATCAGATCCATGAGTCCGAAATCCTCAGCAAACTCCCTCAGAAAATGGAGCACCTCCTCGCGACCCGGAAAAGTCATCGGATCCCCATTCTTCCGACTGCCAAATGGATAGTCCGAAAAGCCCATGAGTTGCCTCGGGATGTTAATCCGAAGTGAAGGATACATGCTGCTGTGAACAATTTCTCTATTCGGATCGAGGCCTAACGGGTCCGACTCGATTCGTGGATCGTACACCCATGCGCCGCCGAGTTGGTCCGATTTTTCGTACACGGTTACGCGGTGGCCTTCTGATCGTAGCGCACGGGAGGCGGCCAGCCCCTCCGCTCCGGCTCCGATCACCGCCACCTTGAGCGGTGGCGCCATTGAGCTGCTTCTTGTTTGCTCTGGGCTGTAGTATTTGACTTTCGGCGTATGGTCGATAACACGAGTGTTTTTTTAGGTGGGGCTTTCTGAAGTGTTTCTTAATTGGTGGATCACTTTTCGGATTTTTATTTATTTTGGGATAATTATATATACTACCCCTCGGAAGATTGGAAACTACAATTAGTCCTCCCAAAAATTTTCAATATTACAACCACATTCCCTAAGGAATTTGAAAATTACCAAAACCCCCCTCGTCAGCCGGTTCCCGATCATTTTTTAAAAAAGTTCCGATTTTACCCTTGCTTTATTAATTATTAAAATTAAATTAAAAAAACCTAAAAAAATGTTAAGGAATAATTACATATACTACCCCTCAAAAGATTGAAAACTACAATTGATCCCCCAAAAATTTTCAATATTACAACCACATTCCCTGAGGAATTTGAAAATTACCAAAACCCCCCCTCGTCAGCCAGGGGTTTAATTTGATATCTCACTTTTCTAAAGTAGATAAAATTTGTGCTAGCAAATACACAGCAAGTAAAATAAGATTCCATAACAAAAAAAAAAGTAAAATAATTAAGATTCAAAGCTATAAGTTTATAAACAATGCCGCCATGCTCAATTTCACCACGTGCAAAGTTTGTTGGAATTGAGCTTCTTGGTGCAATGTTTGTGGGCATTGAACTTGTTGCTTATTGCTCAAATTGCCTATTTCGACCTTCCATGTCTTCATTCTCTTCTTCGATCGAGTAAGGAAGGCACCAATGTAAGAACCCGTGTATTGAGCACCAATAAAACAATTGTTGGCATTTCTCGTCATCTCTGCAATCTTGATAGTTGTTTTTCTACCACAATTTGATTGCTTGCAATTTTCTTTCCTATACTTTAAACCCAAAATACTAGAGGAACCACTAGAATAAGCCATTTCACATATGTAGTAAAGATGTGGTGAAAAAATACAATTTAGCAACACATATATATATATAGAGAGAGAGAAGTGAGTAACAATCAAAATGAAGAAAGAGCAACGACTATTTTCAAATGCCAATGGCTAGTCTTTCTAAGTCCAGAAAATTTGAACCAAAAATTACAATTATCCCCCTTATTAAAATCAATATTACAAAAAACACCCTATATATATAATTTAATTACAAAGGGTAAATTTGGATTTTCATTCATATTTTGGCTGACGTCATCCAAAAATGACCGGGAACCGGCTGGTGAGGGGGGTTTTGGTAATTTTCAAATTCCTTAGGGAATGTGATTGTAATATTGAAAATTTTTGAGAGACCAATTATAGTTTTCCAATTTTTCGAGGGGTAGTAGATGTAATTATCCCTATTTTTTTGTGGCAAAAGAAAAAGGACAAACAAAGTTAAAACTTAAAAGTAACTGCTCTATTTTTTTTTTAATTATTTACGAAAAAAAAAACAGGCTCCATATTTACAAATTTGTGATTCTCAACGAATTTTCTTGAAGTTATTTAATATGAAAAAAATGTTTCTACTTTTAAACTTTTCAATACTGAGTGAAATTCATTTTAGTTTCCAATTTTTCACCTAAAAAATAATTAATTCTTGATTTTTCGAAAATTTCAATTTCATCCCTCAAATCATATTCATCTTCTATCCATATGTAACATTTAAAATTTAAGATCGTGATGTTGTGACAAATAATATAATTGAAATTTCTTAAAATGTCAATCTATCTCTTATAAAATAAAGGATTAATTACATTTATACCCCTTTAAGCACAATTAATTACAAATTAATTATTGTAATTTTAAAAATTACAAATACCTCTTTAAAGTTTGTATTAGTTTAACAAAAATTTATTCTTCATTATGGTAGGACGTAATTATGAGTTGTATTTCTACTATTTTTAGTAGAATTTTGAGATGTGATTCGAATCATCTTAACAAATTTAAAATGTCGAAATTATATATGAAATCAATTTGTTTTTTAAAAAAAAACAATAGTTATGGTGTCGAATTATAGATAATGATGCCCGGCGGTGGTTGTGGTAGTAGTAAAAAATGAAATTATTTTGCAAAAATTGATGAAATCACATAATTGATCGAGAGATTTGTTAGGCTCAATGAGGTGTATGGATTAATGGTGCATGTGAGCCATCTCTTAGCGGCCGATGTAACTACAATGGTTGCACGTGAGTTATCTTTGAAGTCAATTCTATTAATATTTACAAGAAGGTTTCAAATCTTGATAGAGTAATTGTAATTTTCAAAATAACATGGATTGATGTATAATTATATTATATATCTAGAGTTGCAGATATAATTTGCCCTAAAATAAAATTCTTGACCCTGTCATGGTCCAGCCACTAAACACAGTCGGTGGCCAATAGAAACAAACACAAGAATCCAACTTGATGCAATCCATGCCAATCACAAAATGAAAATCTAGTCCATGGCCGAGAGAGCCTCAGCCGAATCAGCCTCAGCTTCAGCCACAACTTTACCAAATAATACTTGTATGAAAACTCAGCTTGCGTACTCCTAATTCTTAGAAACCTTAGCTAAGAGAATGGCAATGGCTAAAGCAATCACATCTCTCATTATACTCAACATCCTCCTCTTCACTTGTGTTTCATCCCACAATGTGCCATGCCTCCCACCAAAAAGCACCCCCTCCCCCTCCCCCGCCCCAACAAAGACGGCTAAGTGCCCCAAAGACACCCTTAAGTTCGGCGTTTGTGGCGACTGGCTAGGACTCGTGCATGAAGTTGTCGGGGCAAAGCCGAGCAGCAAATGTTGTGCACTTGTGCAGGGCCTGGCTGACCTTGAAGCTGCATTGTGTTTGTGCACTGCCATTAAGGCCAATGTGGTGGGTGTCGGTAAATTCAACATACCGGTTGCGCTAAGTTTGGTGATCAACTCGTGTGGTAAAAAGGTGCCAAAAGGGTTTGTTTGCTGATGAAGGATTGTTCTTCCAGGACGAACATGTTATTTTGTTGTTGTGTGTTGTGATTTGGTTATGTATTTGTGGCCTCTGTGGTGCTATGTCAATTCAAGACTAAGTAAATTGTATCAGCTCAAAGAAAATGGATTCATGTTTGTGATGTGATGTACTAAATGGAGTAGAAATAATGGATCTAGTCACTGTTAATCGACTGGGAAACCACAGCTGTTTATAATGTTGTTTGAAGATGTACTAAATATAGTAGAAATAATGGATCTAGTCACATATCTCCTAAATTGTTGTTTGAAGATGTACTATACAGCCAAGTAAACAATATCCATGTTGAGATAAAAAAAAAAACTTCACGAAGGCCTCAATAGGATGATGACACGGTTATGCCCAATTCGAGTCTCAGTTATCCGACCCAAATGCCGAAGGACCTAACAAGGCAAAAAGAAATCCTAGGTAGGTCATGTGTGTATATTCATCTCATTCTATTGTAAAATCTGCGCAAACAAATATGAAGTTAAGAACAACTAACCGTCAATAGCGCTCTTCCAGTGTTGTCAAGTTTCAAGGAAGGCCCTTTAATATCTGTTTCTAGAAAGAAGTGTTTTCCCTTCACCTGCATCCGCCATTGCTATCTCCCTTAGTTCCTGCACAAGTTATACTTGCATCAAGATTTTGTGTACGAAACAAACCAAGAAAATGAATCAGTTACAAGAAACAGAAGCCAATGAGATTCAAATATGATAAGATTGTCTGCATAAGGGGTCGAATCAGCATTCTCAATCTCTTCCCACAAAGCATGATGTTTACACAAGAACAGACAAATACGAAAAATTAAGCGTCTCCGAGAGAAAGAATATACTTACCAGAGCCTTGTCCAAGTTATTCTCAGCCAGCTTCACCATTTGGAGAAAGATAAAAGAAAGATGAATTAGCATAGATGGATTGGTAAGTTTTAGGGGAAAGAGAACAAATTAATGAGTAAGAACACCTTTTTTCTTGGTGCTGTAATAAGCTGGGCATTTGCTTCAGCATACATTGCCATGTCACCAATTGCAGCATTCACCTTATCTAAAGTGAGTCTTTGTTTCATATACCTACAGTTTGCTACTCTTAGACATTCTGGTTTAAAATAACACATGCAATTCTCGAAATAAAAAATTAAGAAAAAAAAATGCTCGGTCTGTATAGTACAGATTTAGGGGGGCTATTGAGCACCTAAGATGCAATTCACTTACGCTGGCACGGAATTCAGCTCATCACCAGTGACATACCACATTGGAGGGGAGGCCCGACCCTTCTTCTCCTGGAAGATAAAAGTATAAGTTTAAATAACATGAAACTTCATTATCAGAACTTCCCACTCAAGAAACTTACAAACACTATCTCTGTAAAAACAATCTGAAATAGAACAATGGTGACTTGTCCAAGGGACTACGAGTAGGTGAAAATGAACGTGTGATGCCTTTGATAAACCGTGGGTATATATTGTCGATCAAACTTGATCTCTATCACACTTCGAAAATTACTTAATCCTTAATCATCTACTGAAAGAAATTGATGCAGGGTCACGTTCATTGCAATGATCTAGAAGCTTAAAGCATGACCAGTTAAGGATTCAAGAAGATTAGCCAAGGCTATGAACAATTTAAAAAAGAAAAAAAAAAGGAAAAAAGAAGTATATTTCTCAAATATTACTAGTGATACTTGTACCAATTTTCTTATCAGCTTTTGCCCTTCCTTCTTCCAACTTAAAGGATACAAGGAGGCTGGAGGCCAACTGATAATTAAGACTTGCTAATGCATAATCACACACACACACACACACACACACACACGGCTCTGTTCCTCATATTCTTAGCATGCTTACAGGCTAATTAAACACATTCAGGTTCAGTTCAAACCATTGTATTATTTCCATGGCCTGGCATAAACGAAGACGTTGAAGAAAAATCGATATGTGAAGAACACACACAAATAGACATCATATGATGTGAGAGATTACTGACTCTAGGTGCAGGCTCCTCGAGCTTTAAAGACTCAACTCCAGGATCCTGCTTATATTCTTCTTTTTGCACACTGAAACAAACAGAATACGAAATGATTCAGCTAAAACAGATTGAAGACCACATTCTTATGAAAACGAAAATCTAGTTCATGATCTATAATAAAGCACTACCCTTTGTTAACATCCTGATTTACATTAGTACTCCTTTCAGGAACGTATGATGGAACACAGGCAGAAATGCTCTCCAATTTCTTTTGTTGTTGCAGCGCTGCCTCTATTAATTTCTACAATCAAAATGAACAAAATACCCAGCTCAATTCTTGAAAGTTTTGCAGTAAACCCAATTAAAGGGGCCAGCTTCTTATCAAAATCTTGCACATGCAATTTTCAAAATTCAAAATTTGTGCTTACTTTCAAATTCAAAAACTAAGGGTATGGACCAAAACTTCCACCGAATCGTTCTTAAAATAGATATATTTTCATACATATCAACGATGTTTGAAAAAATAAATTCTTCAAACTCAAAAGCGTTCAATCGAATCTAAGGAACCCACACCAGAATTACAAGTATCAACAAAAAAATTAATCAGGAAAGAAAAAAAAATATCAATAGTATTACTTTGGCCTTAGGGATAGCTCGAGCTTCATCACGTAAGCGATTCTTGATATTTTGGACCTGAAGCTCCATGCCTTTTAGCGCCGCATCTATTGCAGATAAATCGCTGACACTGCTCGCCGGATACACTGCTCAATTGCAAGAAACAAAGTGAAATGGGTCATAAAATTAAAAAAAAAAATGCTAGTTATTTTCTGGGTCAGGCAATCAATTGATAACAAGAATAGAAAAAAAAATAATAATAAAACTGTTATTTAGGGTTCTCAACTGTTGCGAGCAATGACGAGCTGCTGGAGCTCGGCTATTCGAGTGTTGAATGAAGAGATCAGAGCATCGAGTGACGCTCCCGCTTCTTTGACCTCCATCTTTCTAGAGAGAGAGAGAGAGAGAGAGAGCGAGAGAGAAGGGTCAAACTTCTGGTTCTGGGCACTGTGGGCTGATTGAGAGTGAAAACGCTCGTATGTAAGTAGCGACTTCTTGCTTAAATTGGAGTTTTGAAATATTTTGGCGGGAAAATTTGTGGACAAAAATTTTGTCATAATTTACTTCAACTAGCTATGGAGGTATTTGTCACTTACATAATATTTAATTATTTATAGTTAATATTTTGATATTTATAAGTTATTGATTAATCATTGTTGATCTGTTGTCAATTAGAATTTAATGTAATTATATATTTGATTGTTTTGCTTTAAAAAAAATACAAAAAAAAAAGTAGTTAATTGTTGATTATATCTTAGTAGTTCTTTTTTAAGATTAATGGTGACATTTACATTTTAGTAATTATTATGTCAAATTAATTATGCAGATTTTATAATAATATATACTCAACTAAAGTGTTACAATACTTCATATTTGCATCATCAAATGGAGGATTTTGGCTGTACTGTTCAATTGTTTGGATTTGCGTGTTTGACAATTAATTGGAAATAAATGTTTTTTCTTTTAAACATAAAGGATCTTGGTTAAAAAATAAATGTTGAAAGAGAAATAAAATTAAAAATTTATAAAGCAATTAATTTGTTTAGTTATTTAAGGAAAAGGAAAAAACAAGGAGAAACTAGAAAAAAAATTCTATATATATCCCATCTGTGTCCGTTGCATGCACCAAATTGTTTATATTACGTCACATTATTTATGCACTTAATCCATGTGTAGGGTGGGCGCAACTTGTATATGAATGCGAAAAAAGACAAGATGTTCAATTTGTTGTAAGGAAAAATGAGGATTTTTGATTCGCTCTTTTTATTTTCTTTTCTCAACCCCCCCTCCCCCCCACCCCCACAAAAAAAAACACATTCTTCGTTGTAACCAAACAATAAGTGTTTTTTTTTTCTAGTTCCTTTTTGTTCTCTTAAATCTTTTTACCAGAAACAGGACTAATTAAAGTCCAAACAAAGAAATTAATATGCTCAATTCTTAAAGAAGAAAATTATGATTTAATGAAACTCCAATTTATTTTTTCAAATAAAAAAAAACCAGTTACATTAAATCATTGGCCATCACTCACTAACTTTATAAAATCAATTTTCTAACATACAATGCTTAGAGTACCATTAACGGGGGTCTGATATTTATGTTTTCTATTCCATTAATTAAAAAGTATGATACGCTAAAGTTGGCCCAATAAAAATAAGCGAATTGAATTCTCTACAAATTGCACTAAAATTCGTACTCTAGTAAATTATTATAATACGTACTCCTATCAATATTGGTGTGATCAATTTTGGGGTTTTGTTCATGCTACCCAACTGAATATAGCCCAATTAGTATTTTTAACTATTGAATTTGAATATGATGATGTCAAAAAATATTAAAAAAAATATTACGACATAATACTCGATCCAATAGTTAAAAACCCAATCGGATAGTACCTAATTGGGTAGCATCTACCCTCCCCAATTTTGGTTCAAATGCAAAGCATGCCAAAGATCATTATTTTGAAGTCCAAGAAACATTCTCATCTTTCAATATATATAGTACTATCACAATTTATTAAAAATCAATAACCAATTTTGTGATAAAAAAAGAAAAGTTATTTGAGATTATTAAAAAAAAAAAAAAAAGAATGTGGTCTTTGACAAAGAGAACAATCATTCTACGTACTTGCTGACCATATATATATATATATATATATATATATATTCCCACTTCAACCCTTTTTTACAGCTCAATCTCCTATTTTTTGGGATCCAAAAATAGGGTGCTTGATCTTAATTACTATATTTAATTAGTGATTTACATGAAAAGGGCTGCTTAATTAATTTATTAATCTTGTACTAAGCCATTAGTGGAAGCAACATCGGGTTGCTGCATCTTGTGTCTTGTTTTTGTTTGATCTAAGATTGATCGCCTACGCTGCTATCAATATATCTGTCAATTACACACATTCCTGTCACCAAAAAAAAAAAGAAAAAAAAAATCTATATTATGCTTACGCGACCTAATTTTTATTATTTAATTTTTACATTCGATGTATTTAAGAATTAATTTCCTTTTTTTTTCCCGAACTGTCTTTTATAAATCAATTGCCAATGATCTTATATATTCTTGTAATTAAGAAGTTAAAAAGATGTTGCGGCTCATCTGTTTTACTACATGTTAATACCACCATAATAAGAAATGATACAGTGAAAATACAAAAGAAATTAACGCTAGTAATGATAATTTTTATATTGTCGTGATCTTACGTTCATTTTGTTATTACTAATAATATTCATTAATTAGTGGGAAAAAAAAAGGTGACAGTAGCTAAAATTGATATATAATTAGTAACTAATGTATAATTACAGTGATAGTTTTATCACAATTACTATACAAATAGATGATTATAATGAGATTTTTAATTTTATTATACATACGCCACAATTTTTAATTGTAAAATATCATTAGATTGCCCTTTTGTTTTCTTTTTTTATTTTATTTATTTATTATTATTATTATTATTATTTAAAAGTACCAGAAACTTCCATATAAAATTATTAGAAAATGATAGACGCGGAGGAGGACAAGAGAATTAAATGCGGGCAACAAAAAAGTAGCAAAGAGCATGTGGTTGCACCGATTTGTAACTTCCAAACCGTAACTGTCGTCAACTGAAAAACAAAGATAAAACTCATAAATGCAACTCTTCATATTTTACTTATTTATGAAGACCCAACTACCATATTTAAACCAATTATTAATTGATATAACGGGATGAGACGCTACATCTTTCAAAAAAACGTTCAAGATTCGAATTTTAGAACTGTAAATAAAACAATTGGGTTAAGAGGGTCATCTCTATAATAGGCATCTGTAGTACTCGATCCGAATAATTAATTGGCCTAGTATGTTAGAACTAGAGGGTTAAAAAAAACACCATCACGTTTAAGAATGTATCATGATTAATTAATATTTTCTTTTAATTTCTCTTTCTTTGGGGAAATTCTAATTCAAATCCAACTTGATTGAATCTATTAATTACGTAGCGAGTATTTTATATTTACTCAGTAATTCATTGGTGGATAGTTTAGAAGAATGATCAATCACTTGACACGTGCAATACATTTAACTTATGATTTGTTAAGTTAAATCAAACCGTAGAGGAATAAGAATTTTTTTTTTCTTTCTTAGTTTTGTTGGTACAAGACAAAGATACGTACATTCACACATTCATGTTCTGACAAAAAAGTTATGGAAGAGCAGATAGAAGGAATTTAATACATGTACCCTTCGCTAGGAAAATCTTAGTAGACCTTGTTTAATTTTGATCCAGTTAAATATAATTAAATATTTCACATTCTATTTATATTTTTCAAAATATGTTAATTTAATCCTCCGTTTGATTTTCTTGAGCTATTTAACCGCGAATGCATGAAATATCACAAGAGACTTGAAGTATTATGAGATGATTCATTAAATATCTAACAGAAGTTAATTGAATGGCTGAAATTGAAATAATTTCAAATATATGAAATGCGTGCAATGTGCAACACTCTGTGTTTAATAGGATCAGAATATTAACCATTTCACATCAATTAATTAAATATCAAAATATAGTTTGATTAATAATGCTTTGAACAAAACCCTCGATGCCTCACGAGCTAACTTTTGGGGTTGAATTAGGCTCGAACCCTAATATTTTCTACACAGAAAACTAAATATGGCCTAACATATGGAACAAAAAATGAGCACACATATGCATGCAAATTTTAATTAGGTGTTAATTATAAGAACCTTCTTCAAAATGACACCTGCTTATGATAACATGAGAATATTTGATCCGAAACGCATATTTGATTTTTGTTAGGCTTTTTTTTATGAATATCACGAAAATCTTAATGAAACATCGATCTTCATGTGAATTTCATTAATGAACTATATAAGCATCACTAAAGGTAGAATGAATGAAGCATGCAAAATGCTCATCAATTTCTTCAAAATATACAACATTCTCAAAGGTACATCAGTGGGCATCATCATACATTTATATAAAAAGAGCATCATTTTTTCAGAAGCTCATGTAGTAATTTCTAGTATACATAATTAATATACTACGTGAAAATTGGGGAAGAGAGAGAGAGAGAGAGAGAGAGAGAGAGATTGAGAGAGAGGTTCTTACATCTCACAATGTTCCTAGTAATCAAGATCACATTTGCCCTAAATAAATCCCTCTAGCAAGGGCACCCTCCCACTTCTTGATCATCAACAAAATCTTAATAATTAAGGACCGTCCGATCAAGAAAATCAAGATGCGGCATCAATTGTGGACCGGAGGATGCGTTTTTGGTGGCAAATAATCGAAGTTAAACCCGGGTTCTTGCTCTCCTCTCTTCTTGTGAGGCACCCTCCATGAGACCGAACCTGCGAACTCGGCCCGGTCATGCTTCCCGGGCTTGTTTGATTCGCTATTGGCCTTCATTTCCTCAAATCCGCTTTCCTCTTTCAATTCTTTCAAGGCATTTGATGTAGAAGGTAATTTCTGGTCGGGCCGTACGGAAACCCTAGCTGAATCAATCAATTCCTCATTTTTCTGCATATACAAAGTACAAACATGAATCAAACTTTTCGTTGATTATACACACACACACACATATATATATGACTATATATACACATATATACAATATTACAAGACTACAACTCTTCACTCAAGAAAATTTTGTGGTAGGTGGAATTCCGTCAAAAACTAAAGGTGTTTGTGACAGATCTCTCATATAATATCATTAACGAAGCACATACCGACAGATGTGTAATGGACAAATTCGTCACAAACTATGTTCTGTGATGGATTTTGTTAAATATGGGATAAATAGTGAAGGTGGAGGTTTTTTGTAAGGAAAATTCTTACCCACACCGGATTTGGCCACACCAAGACTAATCATGTGGCGAGTATTTTGCACTTGTCATGTGATTAGTATACAGTTTAGGGAGAGTAGTCAATCACATGAAAAGTGTATCAACACTTGCTATATGATTGGTTGGGTACAACCAAGTCGGGTTTGGACAAGAATTTTCCCCTTTTTGTATTGTCTTTTGGTCATGATATTTACATCTTTATTCTATATACGTTACATTTTTATTTATCTAAGTACGCATTAAATGTACATTACTTACACTTGACCCACATTTGTGAAATATGTGAAATAAAAAATGAAATATAAATTGAAACATTAGAACTCGAGCAAACCTTGCTAGTAGAGTGCTGAAATTCTTCTGCGGCTGTCTCATTATGGACAATTACTCCCAAACTTCTTGCATTACATGCATGGAAATCAAAACATAGAAGAACCAGTACAAGGGATAAGGATACTATGACTGACATTTGAAGCAACTAAGATATCTCCAACGTCTGCAACTGTTCTATTCGATATTGTTTCCGGATAAAGGCACAACTACCTCACCGGTAATGCCGAACGAAAATATTTATACCGGAAAAATGAAAAGAGAAAAAGAGCATTAAATGCAGAGTTTTGGAGTTAATTTGGTTTCTTGGTCAGAACATGCAAATGTATGGGTTAATAGAAGAAAAGATGGGAAATATAGATATGGGCGGCCTTCTTTATGTCCCTTTCACATCTATTGGGACCTCAAAACACAGTAAAACCCCCATCAAGAAAAGAAAAAAAAGAAGAAATTGAAAGATCTAGAGGTATTTCAAATAGAATTTGTACATAGAATGTATTAGTGATGGTATAGTTGAAGGTACAAAGTTGAAGAACAAGAGAAACAAGAAAGCAAGAGCCTGTCTAATATTTGTTTCCACCGAGGAATTGAACCCTTATTTCCTTGTTTTTGTGTGTGTGTGTGTGTGTTTGCGTATGAGAGAGAGAGAGAGACTGTGTGTGTGTGTGTGTGTGTGTAAATTAAAATGGGTTGTGGTTCAATTCCTGGTTTGTAGGCCACCATGTTACGTTGAAAATGTAGCTAATGGTACTATTTTAATGCGGGGAAAAGCAAAAAGTGAGAAACCTTTTTAAGATTATGAAACACGGAGGCCATTGTTAACTGTGTGTGTGTTCCCTAATTAATTTATTAATCATATGTGGATGACAGGTAGAGGGAGGGAATTATATTTGATCATCATTTGAATTAGCAAGTCAAAGTTTTTATGGTTTTATAATATCCATACTTTTGATCCAAAGTGGAAATTAAATACCTTTGCTGCTCTAAAATGTCTCAAGATTAATGAAATTTGATTTCTTGAAATGGAGTGTACATACATACACGCATATATAAATTAGATGATCGCCGGCACATTTCATTTCAAGGTCAACCCTACGTATATATACATGAAATCTTATCTTAAGAAATTTTAATGCTCAAAATATTCTGATGGCATTTCAAAGAATTCGTTGAATTTGATTCTATCTGCTCACGAATAGTATACACACACACATGATTATTAAAAATGAAGTAATCACACACAGTGACGGAGTCATTACCCTAAAGTCAAGGGATACATCATGATTAATAAAAATTAAGTAATCACACACAGTGGTGGAGTCATTCCTCTAAAGTCAAGGGATACATCTACTAGTTACTAATTACAAATAATATAGATAATTAAATTTAAAAAAAATAAGGATGCACCAAATGGGATGTTCTAGATTAATAGGCAGTCGCTTAAATTTAACTACATATATGGGATAATTCTAAACTTGAAAGTACAGGTATATGCAAGGACAGATGCAGGAGGGTTGGAGAGGGCAGTAAAATAATATGCACTTTTATGAAATCTCCCAATTATTTAAATTTGACCCATTTTTGATCTCATCCTCTCAAATAGGAGTTTTAGATTCCATCCTATACAATGCTTTGAGTTATATGTGGCTCGACCACTTATGCCACTGGAACCATGGTTAATAACACAATGCCTAAGCAAAGTTTGGAGTTGAAGGGGGGAAGGCAACATAAAAGACATGTTCGAATGGGTTAAGCTTCATTGTAGGTCTTGGAAGGGACATAGGGGAGTGCCCTTAACCACCAATAACGGTCACTGTGCCACGTGGCACCTCCCCATGTGATTCAACTTGCCACGTGAGACGCCCCACTTGAATGCATGCCTAACCAAATGACTTCCGATCTCTTCATATCTACCAGTTTAGGGTTAGCTGCCTTGTTCTAGTGCTACTAGTCCAAATACACTGAAAGTTCTATATATACTATCAAATTGAGTATTATTCGACTAATGTTTTTAACAGTCAAATTTGAATATAATGATATCAAAAATTGATAAAAATCATAATGTAATACTATCATATGCAATTCAATAGTTGAAACGCATGAGCCATATCATTACAACCCCTTTTCAATGTGATTTATTTTCCCGTGATGATTTGCTTATTGTATGGCTTTTCCAAAGAAAAAGATTTCGTAACCATATGAATTGCTAATATTTTCTTCTTTTTTATACAATAATAAGATAGAATGACTTTCCCTCTCAATCCTCCCCTCCCATAATTGATATCATTGTATATTTCATCAATCTGTCATCCAGAATAATGTGCAAATATCAAGCAACTTGTGACACCGAACCCAAATCAAAAGAACAAAATTTATTGTTAAAATCAAGTTTTATGTATTTATGAACGTAAGATTGGATCTTGATCTGGCTTGCATGTGTATATATAGACTATAGATACATAGATAGATACACTTATATATGGATATCGGTGGTGTAATGTAGCGACGGCGGGACAGCAAAGGGTACCGAGGCAGCAGTGGGATTTGTGAGAGAAGCTCCTCTGTCTCGTCGCTGCCCAGCATTCTTGATCCACGCATCCACCCTTGTCCCCGCGTCACTTATTTTTAATTTCTTCCCTTTATTTGTATATTTTTCAACACTTATATTTAACATCGTATGCTTATTCACTTATCAAAAAAAAATGTAGTCTTTATTCTATTGTTACGAGTAGCTGCGTAGTATTTGTACGATCTCATCAAGTTCCAACAACATATCATTTAGGGCTGTCAACAGGTCGGATTGTAACCCAAAAACGATTTGAGATCGAACAATTTCGATTATGAATGTCTATACATGATCCAAATTAAATAGATTGAACATGCAGTTGGATCGTCCAATCCGTTAAAAATTTAAATTTGAAATTTTATAATAGTTTCATTTGTATAAATTTTATGTATATAATATTAATAATTAAAAACTCTTTACATATTTTTAACAATGAACATATTATTATTATTATTATTATTATTATTTAACATTAATTCTGACCATTTTTCCATTAACATATTTTCTTTTACGTAGTAAGTGATTGAACTTCGAGCGTATGCAAAGGCAATTTAGCACATAACCCATTAAATAGTACTGTCTTTTGATAATCATTATATTCAAATCTTGAACAAATTTTTACTAGTGAGAGCCTTTAGGATAACGAAAAATCATCCCACAGTGTGCGAGATTGTCTCCTCAAAACAATGGACTTACTAACCTAGTAAGTTTACGATGGCCGTTTGCAGGATATGATATCTGAAAACGAGTCGACCAACCGTCATCGATTAGAGTTGTTATAAAAGTATTGACCGCTCTACGCTCTTGCTCTGTAGATCATAGGCCGAACCATGTCAGCAACCTCAATCTGAAATCCTTCAAATAATATGACTCTCACATTCCAGCCAACGTATGATCTTTACACAGTATTCAAAGTTCTCATCCAAGGACAACCCATTTTCGACATGGAATGGGGATCCGTTTGTCCAAGTGCTATCAGAGTCCTGCATCTCCCCATCGGCAGTATGTCTCCTCTTCTGGAAAGCAGCCACCTCGAAGTCGAAAGCCAGGGCTTCCTTGGGTTTACTATTAATGTCATGATGAAAAGCATCGTCCACCTCAAACAGCTTGCCCTAAAGTGCATCCATTATCTTCATGTCTAGATGAAGGGGTAAACTCTTCATTCAAATCAGGCACAGAAGTAACACTTAAGTCGAGCTGACGCGAATCAGAGGGAAACCTTTCTTCTTCATTTCTAGCTTAACTACATCACGATGAACACCAAAGCATTTCTCAACATTTGGGTCGCAAAATGACTCGAAACAACCTTGTTCTTGAATCCAAGCAAGCCTTGACATTTTTCCTAGGTCTCGCACCTTGAATCCTGAGTCTGATTCTATTTCCGTTGCAGTCCTGTGTTGTTTCTTGGAACCGGAGCTCTCTCCATTGTGTGAATATTCTTTTTTCAGGACTTTCTGTAGTGGAATTCGAGATCCTGTGAATTATTTCTACACTCCTTGTGAAGCAGTTGGCTTCAGAGTGTCCGAAGTCACCAGTGTCGGTATAAGATATTATACAGAAAGAGTACTCCGTACATGGTTGCAGATTGGATATCGAAATCCTCCTCTTATTACTAGGAAAGGCACAAAGCAGGCTGTTTTACGGTACCAGAGTTTGTAGCCCTTAATATCATCAGCTAGTGCACTCGATAATTCAAACAATAGAACTACAACTGAAGAAGATGTCACTTCCTCAAACTGGAATTTGCAAGCTGCGGGAAGGGAAACCTCTGCCAAATGTGGGGAATAATAAAATTTAAGCATTTGACAACATAACATAACCCACGAAAAATACTAAAAAGTAATATTTATTACCAATAAGATTCATGGTTGCAGTAGATTTTGAGGCTATCAATTCATCAGCTTTTTCAACTGCAAGAGAGCAGTTTTTCTGAACCCCAACTGCTACAGAGAATCTACTGACGATGCCCCAAGCCATTTTAGCTGAAACTCCGTTGACTGGACCAAGCTCTGTTTCTAACTTGGCTTTGGCATCTCTAACAAATTCATGGAGTTCATTAAATCTTGATGTCCCATCCAGGAGCCTGTAACTCAAAAATATCCTATAACATAGGACATCAACGGGCGAGCGTCCTTAGCTGTGACCACCTGCTTTTTCCAGCTTCTGTCAAAATACTACCGTGCTAGAAAGTATAAAAACCTTATATCTTCTGAATATATATGTATGTATACGTACATAGAAAACGCACACGCTTTTTAAACAGAATTTGAAGTGACCAAAGGAACAGGCTGCATAGTACATGGTACATGAATTGTCTCCACAAATAAGCAAATCATTAATAAATAGTGTGAACTCCTAAAACTTTAATCCCCAATCAATTTGATTGAGACAAAAGTTATAATACAAGTAGGATAAGTTATAAAAGTGAAACTATATCCACATAGGAAAAGTGAAGCTATATCTACATGAGGTCCCAAAAAGAAAAGGCGCTACAACTCAACCAAGTATCCATGAAACTTTGCCACAAAAAGCACAACAATAGCTTCCATCCAACTGCACCAACAATCCCAGGTCAACGAATCCCACTTTACTGCGTTGGAAGGCACATTCAATGTGGCAATATAAGCCACAAGAGTCTCCTAGACCAGATTCAGATATGCACTCCAACCAAAGACTAGGGTCCTTGTTGTCATCGAACAAATGGCAAATGTAGCAAGAGCACTCTTGCAAAATGTATCACCAATTGAAAGAGTGGCTCTGCATGCAGAATTTTTACAGATCCATGAATTAGAACATTTGATTTCGATACATGGCTCTGGAGTTGGTGGAATTCAAACAGGATTACTCCCTTCTGCTGTTGTTTCTTAGATTGCTGAGGCGGATCCCTAGGACTTGAAGAAGCTCTCTTCAGTTCTTGAGCCTTTGATACTTTCTTACTAGCCTTCGGAGTTGTTCGGCCATGATGGGTTCTCTACCTAATGAACTAATGCAGATAAGATCTGCGCCAGATCAGATGTTAGAAATGCTGTAAGTAGTTGTGGGAATCTCGATGCATTAACAGGGTCCCATTTTTCCTCCCACTTTTTTTGCTCATTGAATGAATCTATTGAGCACCAGAGACTAGATAAAAACAATATTACAACTCAATACATCAGGGAAGCAATGACATTCAAGTAATATTGGCTTCAAATGTGAGATATAGAATAAAAGAAAAGGAAAGGCAAAAGGAAATTACTAGGATCAGCAAACAATAGCCGATAAATTACAAAGAAAAACAGAATGGAAGAAATATATGAAATACTCTGCCATGTAGGATATCCACATGCATCAGCATGGCTTCCCTCAACAATGTCACATGATCATTAGCATTCTAATATAGGCCTAGGAGTTAGGAGTTGACAATTTTTTACTTTATCTGCAAACAGTTATAAAAACCACCAACTATTGAACTTTATAGAAAAATGATTCACGAGAAATACCCTGGACGGGGGAACAGATACATGAGCTTCTAACTTCTCAATGAAATAGGTCAAAGAAATTCAGTAATGAAACAATAGAACAGTAAGACTTTTACCGTGAGTCAAGTCTCTTATTTCTTTCCTGCCCAAACTTCTTCCAAATAATCTTTCAGCTTTAACGTCAGAAACAGAAAATAGTACGGGTTTATCCATGAATGGACCTCCCTGACATCACCAAAAAAGAAAATAGTCATAAACAACTGTATGCAAGTTTGAAGTCTAATCACCAACGCTGAACATTTACGAATGATGCTACAACTGATACGACGGACATAAGTTTCAATTCCGAGCCTTTCTATAACATTCTTCGCTTTCCACTCAATTCCTGTATAGCTTTGCGGATGTCTTTAAAACTTCAGTTTAATTACACAAACTGAACAAAGTAACTCAATCTCAACTCAATACACATATCAAGCCACCTGCGTGGCAAAATAATGTATGCATGCACAAAAATTACACGTGCACCCACGTCAATTCATAGAGAGACCAAAAGAAAATGCAGCTAGAAATTCCACTCGAGGACCGCAAAAAATTAGCAGCTAAAGATTTTAGAGACACAAACAGCAAAAACTAAATTTGCGTAAACAGAAAGAAGAAACCCTAATAAATTTAACCTAATTTAGATAAGATAGCTCACCTTCAGCCAAGGGGGTTGCGTTTTTGCAATTGATAGCCGATCCCTCAGCAGCCAAAAAAAATTCAATCCCAATTCCCCCTAATTAGCAGGCGGCCATTTTCGATTTCGAGGTCTCCAAAAGGCTCAACTGTTCGGAGGGACCAACGCGTCTGGATCCGTGCGTAGAGTATGAGAGAGGTTCCGGGCCATTGGGGATGGATTTTCGTCGGGCCGGGTTTTACACCAGCCCGACCCATCCACTCGAGCCCTTCCTGTTACGAAGGATTCTTGAGATCATTGTTCATTGACGTCATGAGTATTATTTTCTTGTTAACAACTGAACAATGCGAAGGCAAAACGAAGAGAGAGCACAAATAGTACAGTATTATTATCTATTCAATCTTTCATTTGGCTTTCTGATAATCAGCCACTCATTGTCTTTGATAATCGCGAAAACGTCTGGGCCGAAAGGCCCAAACAATAGTCCAAAGTAGACCCCAACATCGATACTATTATCAAGTTCTAAGCTAGCCGCTAACCCTAACCACTGTGGTCGGCCCAAATTGGTATGTGAAACTTTAAAAATACTTGGTTTGGCCCAAATTGGCATGTATATATCAACCAGTATCAACTATTTGATATATATCATCAAATATCAATCAACACTAACAACTATTACATTTATTGAACTAAAATGAAAGTAGAAAAACTACTACTCCTTCTACGCCACAATAAATATCATTTTAGAAATAATTTTTTGTACCATAATATATGTCTTTCTCACATTTTAAGAGGGAATTTATTAGTATTTTTCTAATATACCCTTAGACAATCATTAATATCTTTTGTAAATTTTTGAAAAATCTCCCAACAACTCATTAATTATGGGGATATTTTTAGTCAAATTAATCTATAATTAATAGTTTTAGTCCATTTTCTTAATCTTTGTGCAATAACCTAAAATGACATCTATTATAGGACGAAGGGAGTATAAAAAATAAAAATATAGAATAAAAACACATGCATATTTGATGGGAAACCGAATCCAAAACCTCTTGACTTCATCGTTTGAGCTAGAACTCATCGACAAGAATTGCTAAGTTATTTTGTTGTCATTTTAACTCACTTAAATAGTTTGCCAACTCATGTAACGCTAAATTATTTTTATCTCTTCAATAACTTTCTTGGAGTTTTTATATTAATTCCTATAGTTGCATCTCAAAAGTTAAACAAAACATGTCTTGAAAAAAATATATGGTAAGAGTCACAATATATATTTCAATCAAGATTCACAAATAAAAAAAATAAAAAAAATGAAGACCGCCCATTGATTCCCCAAAACAAATACATTGCATGAAAAAATGTCAAACCCTACAAAATTCCCATTCAAAATCTACCTAAAATTTTTCATAGATCATAGTACAATTTATTTTCTTAATCTTTGCTAATCTTTTTTTTTCGTATTAGTTACTATATAAATTGATCCCCGTGATCTTGATGGATGCGGCGGTCGCCGAATTTGCAAGATTTATTTATTTATTTTTGTCTTCTCTTTTTAAATACCCATCCACTTGGCCCCCTAATTATTGTCACTATTTTTATTTCATTTTTCCTCCTAATACGAAACATTAATTAATTATATATGTTGTAGATAGTTATATACATGTGCATGCATATATGTATCATCTCCTAAGATTTTTAATTCGATTATGCTAGCCTAGGCTAAAGTTGTGGTGGGGTTGTAAGAGGACACCCATGATTTTTTTTTTATTTTAGTCTCTCTCCCTAATCATAGGGAGGAGCTTAATTAAGAAAACAAAGGGCAATTTGCTCAAAGATTGTTGTGTCATAAGAGATGGATTTATATCGTGTTAGTTTAAGTAAAAGTTAAGAGCATTCAAATCCCACACGGTGATGTTTAAAACTACAACTTTATTACATAACTATAATGTAAATTCGAAGATGTACAACTCATTGGTTTTTGCAGTAAAGGTGATTTTTGGTTAAGGCATTTTTGGCTGTTTAAATTTGCTAAAAAAAAATGTTTTACGAATTGTATTCTTACAGTAGAATTTTTTTTTTAAAAAAAATCAAGTAATTTTGCATTTGACGTAATAATTATAAGAGTTTTAAGGGTTGCTTTTATTTGAATTTATTTTGGATAGCTTCTAATATCACTCTTGATTTTTTTTTTCTCTCTTTTTTTTTATGGCTTCTACTTAAAAAAAAACCTAAAACATATTTCTTTCATTAAAGTGCTTTTCTTTTCAAAAAATAAATATTTATCGTCTAGAATAAAATGCGCATCCAAGCAGGCTCTTTGTCTAGTGTATTAAGGAAGAAGTTTTCTTGGATTAATATGTATTTGCTTGAGATGAGAGTAAAGAACATATTGCAACCATCCCTTTTAGCCATTAATTAGATCACAAAAGAAATTGTGTGTGTGTGTGTGTGTGTGTGAGAGAGAGAGAGAGAGAGAGAGAGAGAGAGAGGGAGAGGTGATTAATTAAATATAAGTCGAGAGATAAAGAAAGACAAGGGATTGTGAAATGAGGGGGCAAGTAAAGAGGGGTTGAGTTGGATACACTTTCCACTTCATTGAAGGAAGAAGTTGTGTAAGGCATCACATGGAGTTAGGAAATAAAAAAATAAAGGGGCTTTTGTTAATTTTCAGGCAAATCCAAATCATGGTTGTCCTAAAATTAAAGCTATTGTTTTGAAACCTAAGCATGTCCTCTCTTGTTTCACACACAACACCCACATTTTTTCAATCTTGTCCGGACAACACAACAAACACAAACCCCCTTTAATTTTGTGCTTTCTGCCACTGCCCCTTTTGATTAATTTGGTTTTTCTTCATTTTTATTTGTGCAATTTGCTACATCTTTAATTATAGTTCTTTTTAATTGGTACTACTTCTGATGAGTTCTGCATTATGTAGTAATAATTAATCTTTTGTACACTACAATGAAATAGAATATATTTTTATTTTTTATGATTATGTTATGCATCTTAAAAGTTATAAAGGTGAATTGGTTGTATCGAGTACGCTATAAGAAAACACCTCCTTCACTAATGAAAAATTAGTGATGGAGAGATTTATCATAAATTTAAAATATTTGTAATGGATTAGTAACATAATTCAATGCAAATATAATTAAAAAAATAATTATTGACCAAGCATTGATTAATAGAATTATTATAAATGAAATTCGTTATAAAGACTAAATTTATAATGTAGTGATTCGTCACCGAATATGGTTCTGGTAGTGGTAAGTTGTTCCTAACAATTAGACTAATCTTTAAAAGAATATTAATTAAAATTAAAAGATATTTTTAAATTCATTCTTTTGTGGATGGATCTATATATAAATATCCTAATATATATATATATATATACATGTACATAAAAACATAAATATCTTAGTAATGTATTCTGGCATTAAAATCATGTGAGAACAAATTAATCCAAGGGATCATAAAAAAGTCATGGGGAGTGATAGTTAATTAGGAAGTGTTCATTATTTAGAAGATATAGACAAAAACAATTGGTATATTTTCAACCTCTCCTAGAAAACAATAATTGTTAGTTGTTTTGGGTTATGCAAACATACAAACAATTTATTTTTTTTTTTCAGAATTTGCTTCGTTTAAAATAATCTATGCCTTTATTGATGAATGCAAAACTTCAAAATTGCAATTTCAATAAATCTCACTTTACGAACTGATTATTACCCTAACTTTGTCCCTAATAATTCCAAAAAAATTGTAATTAATTTATTAAACATATTTGAATAAAAAAACATATATTATAAATTGAAAAACGAAATTTGAGAAGAACTAAGTTCGTACATAACTATATCACGACTACATGGCCAAAAAGCTTTTGTCTGAAGATCCAGACAACCTAAAATTTGAAGATTTTGGCTTTTCAAGACTCTTTATCATGCTTTTTGTCTATCCTTTTTTTTTTTGCACTTTTGACATAAGTATGCAGTTTATCGGGGCTTTCAAATTTTATCTTTTTAAATTTCTAAATTGATCTCGATGCAAGGAGTTATGTTTAATTGATTAGAACATAATCTATTGTTAGCAAAACCAAGATAATGCAAAGGGATTGTTTATCATGATTAAGAACATAATGATGCAATAATAAAACAAATTAACCTAACGAATTCGAAGGGCTTTAACCTATTTTCTTAATTTCCTGCATAGTAAAAAATATTCTAACGAAATATATATAAATCGTAGTTGGTCACTCTTCAGAAACAGAAAATGTAGAATAATACTAATATAGATTTTGTTTGTTAGAAACGAGAAAATCAAACTTGAAAGCACAAACAATCAAGAAAAATACATATGGATATTGATGCTTTATTTCACTCCTGAAAAGTAACCGAAATGAAAATATAACTAAGTAATTAACTATATGAAGAACCCTCATTGGAGCTTGTAACATTTTAATATTTTCGATTTGAAATTTACACCATGTATCTTATAAAAAAGGAAATGTACGTATCTAACATCAAATCTACTTTGGACGTGATCGAATTGGATACAAATCAAGGCTTGTAAAACCAAGTTAATATTAAGCCAATTTGGACGGACTATAAAGTGTCTACCGTAGCCGCAAATAATTTTTGTCTTCCATTTTACTCACAGCAACAATATCTATCTATCTATCATCCACACACACACACACACACAAACATGTTACAACTATTAAATTGCGAAATTGAGGCACAATGTCATGGCATGATGAACGACAGAAATGAAACTGTAGTGCACTGAACTTGGCAACAATTTCCCCGGGGGCCAAAATTTTGAAGAAAAACAATTAGGCACTTGGCAACATATCGATCACAAGAAACTTGAACACGTTCCAAAACTTCTCAAATATTTATTCAATTACACACACACACACACACACACACACACACACATCACTAGCACATTTAGGTTTATTCAGCGACGGAGAGCGGGGGGGGGGGGGGGGTGGCGGTTGCCCCCTCAATTTTTCAGAAATTTATTTTTTAGTATATATATTTATTAAAATTTTAAAATTTGTTCCCCCCCAACCCCCTAAAATCAAATTTTGATTTTTATATAAGTTATATAATAAAAAAATTTATTTTTCTCTATTCTATTTTATTTTTAGTGATTTATTTTTACCTAATCTCATTTACCATAATAATTAAATTGTTTATCTTTCTCTTTCTTCTCTTTTTTCTTATTCTCTTCAAATTAAAATACTAAAAATTCTATTAGATTTTATTTCTTTCTTCTATACTGATTAAAACACAAAAAATCCTATTGAAATTTTTTTTTCTTACAAACTCTACAATATTTAACTTTTTCTCCGAAAGTAACGTACAAGAAGGTTTTATGTATTAATTTTGAAATTTATAGATTTATTTTTTTCTTTTTTTGTAATTGACTTTTGTGTAGAGATTTGAATCTTATGATTGTTAATGTGAATCTTGATAGTTGTTCAATATTAAACTTAATGAGTCTTTATATTTATTTGTTGGGCTATTGAGCTTGAAGGAATCTTACAAATTTAACACTTCATATTTAATTGAGAGTGATTTGAAGAATGCAATGGTGGAGAAAAAAGAAAATATAGTTTTTGAGCTTTAAACATATTTTTTAATTATGAGAGCAAAGTGAGAAAACAAAAAATCTATTTTTAATAGTTTTTGAATTTTGATTATATATCATTATATGGGGTTATGTCTATTTTAATACTTTTTGAGTTTTGATTATATATCATTATGTGGGTTTATGTCAATTTTATTGAGTATTGTTAAAAAAAATTTTGTTTAGTTTTTTTTTAAAAGCAATTTATTATTCACTATATTTTTTTCTTTTGAAACAAAGAGTAGCTTGTTATTTTTTTCAGTATCATTTTTTATATATTATTTTTGATTGAAGCATTTTTTTTATTACAACACTTCTCTTTGGTTGTATACGCATAAATATGATTATTTTTGTTATTTTATATATTAATATTATATATAACTTTTATATTTATATATTTTAATAATTAATGACTTCGAAAAAAATTTTGCACCCCCAAATCAAATTCCTGCCTCTGTCTCGGAGTTTATATATGTCAAACCCTCTACCAGGCACATGTGGATTTAGCGGGGAAAGGAACCAAAAAGTAAGGAAAAAAAATTGAAGAAAGAAAAAACCATGTATTACCACAAGTTTGTATAAAAAAAATATATTTTTCATAAAAAAAAATAATAACAATATTGTTCTTTAATTTTAGATTGAATAATGTCAAATATATAGTATACATGCTAGGTCTTGGTAAATACTCCTCGTTTTTAAGTTTGACTTTTACTCTTTATCATATTATTTTAAGTCTCATGGGTTGCAATGCATAGGCAATATACAATAATCTGTAAATTCAAAAAATTAATAAATATTTCAATAATTACGTAGTAAGTAAATCAATATAATTTGATGCCAGTAATCAATACAGACGGAACCAGTGGATAAGTAATCACCCTTCACTTTATTTAGCTATAATATATCACAACTTATGTAAAATTTCAAAATTCAATATTCTTGGCACAATTAAAATCGTTTCTTATCAAAACCAAAAAAAAAATATATATATATATCGTTTCTTATATGGTCTAAAATATACATCTCATCACATAAGATATAAAATTACGACTTCATCGTTATTAATTAATTAAATAATCCCTAAATAACATATATATATATATATTAATAAAGTTTTTATCGTTCCTAGTATAATGCACATAATTCATTTAATTTTCCAATGTAATTACTTTTGGGAAAGGTTTGTACTGTAACTTTCCACATTGAATGACCGATCGAGACCGTATTTAAGTGTGCTAATAAGTACAACCATTCTCAGCTCAATAAATGGCCATAGCATAAGGGCTTATTTATTGTTGTACAAACATTTTAGTAAATAGTACAAAATTTGTATGCAAGTTATAGTCCTTTTTTGCTTCTATTGCGAACAAATAGAATTAAGACTGTTTCCACATCTCTTTTTTTTCGCCTGAAAAATCTTCTCAGTATTGTTCAGCTATTGTTCTGTTTTTATGAACAAATATAGGAAATTAGCTACCTGCAAAATGATAATTTTGGGCGTAATTTTTAGAGCTTATTATATTTTTGAAACATCTACAAAATGGTTTACAATATTGGCTGCATTGTTAACAATGTTTCCGCGACATGTTTCGATGGGGGATCGAACTGAAAATCTTATAATATAATTCCCAATAAAAAGATTTATTTATCTCAAAAAAAATAAAAATCACACAAATTCAAAAAAGTGTGAAAATGAAAATATAGAATGACAATTATGCCCTTGACAATGTGCCCAAATGGCATTAAACCACAAGCAACCAACCCCCTATGAATTGACCAAAGAGCCCTCAAAACACCCCCCAAGTCCCCGCTACTTTTTACTATTTTCTTTTTTGTTGTCAAATCTCCTAACTTTTACTTTATTTTAATTTTTTTACGCTGACACCAGAAAGCGACAGTAGCATCAACAAAAACCCATTGGTTCATAAACTCCCCAGACATCATTTAACCGTTATTTAAAAACCCCGGACGAAAGCAAGGCCCAATCCCCGCCGTCCATTCCTTTCAACCCCGGGAGAGATCTGGACCGTCGACTCGGCCTCGATATTTTCAAAACAAAAACGGAGGCCCTTTTCTCATTATCTCGTGCCGTCAGATTCAGCTTCGAAAACCATGACAAAGCAGAAGCTGCTGCTGCGAAAGGACGAAAGTACCCCGGACTTTGTACGCGAGGAGGCGGTGTTTTCTGCTTGTGGGGGCGAGGGTAATTTCGGCAGAAAAAGGACTCTAGCTCTGCCAGTTCATCCGTCCACTGCGTTGTTGGTCCCTGTAGAAAACTACAGGAGGAAAAGCACTTGAATTTTGGCTACTGCACGCTCTTGTCCGGCGCGTGTTGCCCAATTTCTTTTAACTGGAAAATTGCCCCCCAAGTATTTTTGGGGTAGTTGACAACTCACTAACAAAACAATTGCATTCTATTAAGGGATTTGAATGAGTTAACCATGCTTCGATAATTAATCCAATAATTGGATCATTTTAAGAAGGTAACTCACATTTGTCTAATCTAATTTAATAGGGCTGTATTTTCCTCATAAATCTCGTAAGAAAAAAAAGGGCAAAATACAATTTATACTACGATAGATGTAACACTTATTCCTTCTATACTTTAAAAAACATCACCTACCTCCGCATTTAACTAGTTAAAATAATATTATTTAAATTTGACAAAATTATCATGCGACATAGTATAAATGTATGTATTTTATCTTATTATCGTACTATAAATTTTTATATTTAAAGATTATTCTTAAATTATTTTCTTTGTGTTTCACGAATATCAAATAATTTTTTTAAATATAAATTATTTATTTAAAGTAAAATATATTTATAAATATATATTATAAGGAAGAATAATATTAAAAGAACATACAAAGTTATATTAGCATAATTTAATAGTATTTAGTTCAAATAATTTATTGAAGTATTTTACTTTCAAAATATGGAGATGCTTATAATTTATTTATGGTAACTTGTACATTAAACAGTTTGAACAATTAAATATCATTATTTTGAAAACAAAATATTTCAATAAAGTAGACTTAATTAATTAATTATAAGTTCTAAAAGTATTTGCTTATATATTTGAAAAATAGATATTAATGTATTAAAAATTTTCGACCTTCTTGAAATATAATATACAAGAAAAAAGTAGTGTTTCATATTAATTTTATAATAAATTAAACATATACATATTACATTAAGGATATCATATTCAAATTCAAATTATTTAGTGTTGACTAGTCAATTTGAGAGGGGTAAATGATTTGTTTAAGTATAAAAAAATAAGTGTTACATATATTATAGTACAAGGGTGTAAAGTGTATTTTACCCTAAAATATAATTGAAAAAATAAATCTAGGAACCCCTTGTTGCTTGACTAATAGAAATTTCCATAATAAATATAATCGGGATAGTTAATTTATATGTTGAAAGATACGAGTTTTGGTTGCGAAATAGGTCTAATATTTTGTTTTTGGATGGAAAAAATAGATTTCATAATGGTTTACATAATTCTTCAAGAAAATAAATATGCAATGTTTGTTATATTAATATCATATAAATGCATTACATAATTTTTAAAATTTGAGCTCGCAAATAAAGAACTTCTATGTAGGTAAGTTCATAAATTTTATGTGATTCAAATTTAATGTCTGCACGCAAATGTATTAGTTTATTATGAAAATTTACTTGTTATTGTATTACTGCAACATGCTAAGATGATTGCTTGAATTCTTTGATTTAGATTTGTTTATCTATTTTATATTTTATGTTATTAAAATATCTCAAAGGCTCACGTACATACGTACTTATTGGTCTAATAGGATGAGACATTAAATTTCTTAAGCAAAGTCAAGGATTTGAACCTTGACATTGTGAATGGAGCAATTAAGTTTGGAAGGTTGTCCTCATAATGGGCCTCTACAATATTCGATTTGAATTAGTCGGTCAATAAACTGGAATCGATGGATAAAATAAAAAAAAAATTTAAAATGTAGGATTAAGTTGGTAAACTTATAGAATTACCACATGTGCATTGTGACCACGCGGCATGTGTTGACGTGGGCGTCCGGAAACGGATAGAAACCCTAGCAAGAAAGATAACTAGACAAGCCACATAAATTAACTAAAAAGGGTGAAATAAAAACGAAAAAAGAAAAGGAAAAAAAGAAAGAGAGAAAGAAAAACAATAGACTAGACCTGGAAGAGAGAGAGAGAGAGAGAGAGGAGAGAGAGACAGATAGAGAGAGAGAGAGAGAGGATGAATGAAGGGGGGCACTTTACTACTTTTTTATGTTGCACGCATCCATGGCAGAAAACAGAAGCCAGACAGAGTACTACTTCTTCTTCATGGACTAGAGAAGAGAAAAATAGAACCACAATACTTTTGAACCACCATTTTCATCTCCACCATTTTACCTCAAAACTCCATTTTCTTGGCTAGCTACCAAGTTTCTTGATTGATTTATTTTCAAGAAATTTCATCCCAAAGATCTCTAGCTGGTCTAGAAAGAAAAAGAAAAAATCGTGTCTTGTGGGTATATACATACATGCATGTATATACTTGTATATATCCTTGAGCTCCCTGCATTTCAGAAGTTTATATCCTTCTTCTCCATCGTTTTTTTTTTCTTCTTTGTTCTGGAGGAATTGAAGAAATTGGTGGATTTTGGGGACTTTGTTCTTAGATGAAGGGAATGCCCTTACCCTTTGATTTCGAGGGGCAGGGGGTGTTAGACTTAGAGCTGATTGTGAAAAACAAGAATTTTCTTACAGATACTAATCCACCAGTTTCATCTTATAATTTTTCCAAGAAAAATTGTTTCTTGAATAATAATAATAATAATAGTTGCTTTGGTGAGCCTACATCTGTCCTGGATTCTGCAAGAATTTCCAGCCGGCCCACATCTTCCTCAACCCTGTCTTCATCTCTCGGCGGCGGCGGCGGAAGCACCGGTGGTGGTGGTGGTGGGGGTGGTGCTGCTTCTACCGACACGGCCGGTGTGGCGGCGGTTTCGGACACGAACCCTTCTCCCAAATGGCAGCAAGACTCCACTACTGCCACCAGCTCCAATGTTGGAGGAGCTGACTCCGAACTCCTCCCCATTCCGCCATCCCTCGAGATCGGAACGGCCGGCGGCGGTGGATGCAGCGGCGGAAATCCGGAGAAATTCGCCATGGAGGATTGGGAGAGCGTGCTGTCGGAGTCTGTCGCCGTCTCTCCCAGCCAAGAACAGTCCGTTATCCGGTGGATCATGGGGGATGTCGAGGACCCTTCAATGGGAAGTCTGAATAAGGTGCTCCAAATTGGTGGAGGCGGCGGCGGTGGAGGTGGCTCCGCCGCGTCGGAGTTTGAGTTTAGCGGTGGGTTTGGGGTTGTGGATCAAAGTTTCGGCGGAGACCAATTTGGTGGTGCTAGTTTCATGCCCACGCTTCCAAATTTCCCCAACAGTAACAGATCCACAGCTCCCTTGTCTTCAAATCTCCCCACAAATTTCAAATTTTCTCCCAATTCTCAGAACATCACGCATCCTTCTCCAATGTCTAACAATCTTGGAGCCGCCATATCTCTCCATCATCAGCCCGCATTTGATTCCTCTGCAGCAGAAATGAAGCCTCATCTCTTCAATTCACAGCTGCTGATAAACCAGCACCAAGCCCATCATCCTCAGAGCCCTTCATTTTTCTTTCCCCTGTCCTACACACAGCCACAAGAACAGAGCATTTGCGGGCCGCCCCAGGCCAAACGCCACCACACCGGCGGGCCCGTCGACCCGGAGCCCGGAACCCAGATCTCAAAAGGGCCCTTCACGGACACGGGTCAACCGGAACTCTTCATGGGCAGGCAACAATTTCATCTCCAGCAACAACAGCAACAAGCACTTCCTCATCAGCTTCAATTGCTTCCTCATTATCTGCAGCAAAGGCCAATCGGGCCGGGCCAGAAACCCAAAATCGGTGGTGGGGATGAATTACAACATTGCCATCAGCAACAACAGCAACAGCAGGCAATAGTTGACCAGCTACACAAGGCCGCAGAGCTGGTCCAGACGGGGAATCCAGTACTCGCGCAAGGGATATTGGCGCGGCTCAATCACCACCTCTCTCCAATTGGTAAGCCTTTTCATAGGGCTGCTTTTTATTGCAAGGAGGCTCTACAATTGCTCCTTCAAACTACTAACAACAACAACAATGTGAACCCCTCTTCGCCTTTTAGCCTCATTTTCAAGATTGGTGCCTACAAGTCTTTCTCAGAGATTTCGCCCCTCATACAATTTTCCAACTTTACTTGCAATCAAGCCCTTCTTGAAGTCTTGGAAGGTTTTGAGAGAATTCATATTGTTGATTTTGATATTGGCTACGGCGGGCAATGGGCATCTTTCATGCAGGAGCTAGCTTTAAGAAACGGGGGTGCCCCGTCGCTCAAAATCACCGCACTTGCCTCCCTCTCAACCCATGATCAGCTAGAACTCGGCCTCACACGAGAAAACCTCATCCAGTTTGCTAATGAAATCAACATTTCGTTCGAGTTTGAAGCTATGAGCATTGATTATTTGAATTCTGGTTCATGGTCTATGCCGGCTTTTCATGAAAACGACGCTGTTGCAGTTAATCTTCCGGTTGGTTGTCTTGCCAATCATTACCAGTTATCGATCCCTTTGGTTCTTCGCTTCGTCAAGCAATTATCACCAAGAATTGTTGTATCTGTGGACCGTGGGGGCGATAGGACCGACCTTCCGTTTGCTAATCACATAACTCACGCCCTCCAATCATATTCGAATCTCTTAGATTCCCTTGATGCTGTTAATGTGAATATGGACGCGCTCCAAAAGATCGAAAGGTTCTTGATCCAACCCGCATTTGAAAAAATAGTAATGGGCCGTTTTCGTTCGCCTGAAAGAACGCAGCATTGGAGGGCTATGTTTTTGTCAGCGGGATTCTCCCCGATAACTTTCAGCAATTTCACGGAATCACAAGCTGAATGTGTTGTTAAGAGGACTCCAGTTAGAGGGTTTCAGGTGGAGAAGAGGCAGAGTTCTCTTGTTCTTTGCTGGCAAAGGAAGGAGTTGATCTCTGCTTCTGCTTGGAGATGCTAAAAGTTAGTGGATTATCAGACTTTGCAATTTGTGATATTTATGCCTGAGTTTATCCTTCTGATCACTCTTTTTATTTTTTTCCCTCAAAAATATCTGTGGCTCAGGCAGATTGTTTGCGAAAATTTCGAATGAACCAGGCACATTTTAGTACTGGATGTTTCTGATATAGTTTATCTTAATTCAGTGTCTTATGTTAAAAACATCGATGTCGTGCTCGTTTGGCGCTGTCATGGTTTGTAACCATACACTGGACAGTATTTCGAAAACCAGGAATGGGAAAAATCGAAAGAATTTAACCCTTTTTACCGATTCTTTGATCTCAGGCTGTTGATGGTTGAGATGATTTAAATTGCATATTTATTATTAGAATTATCGATATTTTAGCAGTGAAAGATTGATTCTTGGCATCCCTTTGCTTGAAATTCAAGATGATGATCATGCTTTCATATATCTCTTGTATTGGTGTTGATTATTAGCATGAAGTTTGTGAAAAATTTTGAATCCCTCTAGTTTTGATTGAGATATTTCTTTGTTGGATTATTCTGAACTGTTTGAGATTTCATATTCCATGATATTCATTAAAATGCAAAGATATACTTCAATATATCAAGATTTTTGCCATTTCTTGATTGATTCCATTCTGCTGAAAGTAGAATCTCTTATATCTTCTCCTTTTGTTTCTTATACATTAAGATACCACTCTGTTGCATCTTAACTGCCGTGCCAATTATTTACTTTGTTGGCATTTGATCGAGTGGTTTGCGTGCTTAATTTGTGGAGTGCATGAGATTTAACATCTGCTATGTATGGCTGCATTTAGCAACTTTACTCAGAGGGAGCTACAATGGAAACTTGATCTTGTAGTATTTGTGAGATGCACTGACAATCTCACTTAGCTTACCATACTAATGGATGCTCCTATCTTGAGTTTTAGGAGTAGTATGGGTTTTGTGAGTGTTGTTGGATGGCGATGTATGCTGGTTACATAAGCGTTGTTCTTGGGCATAGATGAAATTATATGTTGGTATTTATTGTCAGCATCATTTTTTGACTTGGAAAAATGTGTCTAGTTGAGGACTAACGCACGACATTGTGGTTGGTGGGGGTGGGGTGGGGGTGAGGGTCGAGATGCGGCATTGTGTGGGGTGCAAATTATTTATTGTACCACTGTTTGACTCGCAAGAATGTATTTGAGCGAACTCAACACTTGTCATGTGATTTGGCTACTCTCGTCAAAACATAGACCAATTATGTAATTAGTATAATTTATTCGTCGTGTAATGAGGCGTTGGTGCGACTGAATCCGATTCGAGCTAGAGTCTCCTTCGGCACGAACACTTACTGTCGATTGTTGTCTTAGCATTTTAAAATGTATAAGAAAATAAAATTGTACTATCAATGATGGTCGTAGCTTTTAGCCTAGTTGTAAAATGGTGAATCGTACTCGGCCATATCATTAAATTGATCATAGGTGTTGAGGTGACTAAAGGCATTTACTGACACCGTCATTTTTTTGATCCGAGCTGCATAGTTATAACTTTTGACGCAATGATAAACTTACCCGATCATAAACATATATTATTTCATTATTTGCTTCAATGAACATTTTGTAATCAAGGAATGATGGCGTAATCCTTGAACTAATCAAAAAATACTCCGTAATTTGTTTAATCCTTTTTTCTCGTTGGCTGAAAATGATGTTATAAATTTAATCTTTCTTGTTATTTGGAAGCTGTCATTGCCACAGGGCCCGGAGATTTCGGGTTGTGTAGGCCTCAACAATAATAATAGGATATATGTTGGCCAAAAATTCTATTTAGTACATGCATCTCTATGACTACTCTGTCCCTTTCAGTTGCTTATAATTATCTACTCTAATAATGGCTGCATTAATTAATTTATTAATTATAATATTAACTTTTATTGTTTTTTTTAAGTGTTAGTTAATAATTCCGTTTGTGTTTGTCTTTTCGTAGTCCGTCACGTTACTTTGCATGCCAACACTTTACTATTATAATCCATTGAACTTGCTGCTGTTAAGGGTAATTAGTTTTTTAATGGCTGTCCTAATCAAGTCACATGGGACTTGTACCATTGGACCCTCACATGATTAGTTTAAGACCCTTCTTTGGAAGTTTTTTCATTACTTTAATGTGCAATTCACTAAAACCTAATATGAGGATTTTTATAAGATTAAAAGCCATGTTGTGCTCTCCCTGTGTATATATGTGTGTGCCTGTTAGAGAGAGAGAGAGAGAGAGAGAGTTCATATTTAATTTAGGTTTAGTTAGATATCCAAATAATTAGATGGCAAGTTATATATCTTGTTAAGAGAGAGAGAGAGAGAGAGAGAGGAGAGAGAGAGAGAGGCGATCTCTAATTGTGGAACTCGTAAAGGTGTTGCATGGCCTACACGCCTCCAATAATTAGCACTTTTTTTCCTTATGAGTGGGTGATTCAGATTTACCTTGTATACCTTTCTCTAATATGACGCATTGGATTGTATTTGATTAATGTTTCAGTTTGTACAATTGATTTGGCTTAATGTTATATTTTCGGGAGATGATTGATTAAGGTTTCTTTTTTTAATTACTATTGTTATTTTTAGAATGAAACATTACACTTACATGCACTCACCCAAAGAAAAAAAGAAAGGACAATACAGTTTGACCCCGAAGTCTTAATGATGACATGTTGAGATCTCTATCACTGGACTACAACCTCAATAATGGATTTATGGAATGTTGAATGAAGAAATTGTGCACTCTATAAATAAATTAAAATTTATGATTTGAACTCACTGCGATGTGTTTATGCGATCTCGACTTTACTATTTGAATAATGACGTATGTTTTGGTCCTAATTGTGTCTCTAATATTATTCTCGAGGGCTTAATAAGTTGAACAAGTTGGGTTTTGTTGGAGACTTAATTAGTACCGAATGATAAAATTAGATTAATTAAGTTGACGTTATATTGATCAGACTATAATTTATTTACAAATTTATTTGATTAATTAGCCATATAACTATACAAAATAGAGAATATCGTTTGGAGCAAGAAAATATTTTCATGGCTATAAGAAGTAATCGTATAACTTTTTCTTCCACAAATTATCAAAAAGTCTTTTATAGCCCTTGGGATTAATTGTGAATTAAGGTTGTTAATTAAATATAGGACCCAGCTTTATTAAAGATCATTAGGTGTGATTAAATAATTCTAGCTGACAGACTGACATGTCCTCTTTAGTCTCTCTCTCTGTCTCGTCTCACTCGAAGAGTCCTCTTGCCATTTATATTCAATTATATATAAATATAATTCAAAGTACTAATTATATCAGAAAAATAAATTGTAATCAAGTCATGAAGAAGAAAATATCAACGTTCATGGACTTTGATTTAATAGACATATATCCCGTATTTAGAAATTTAAAAAAGATTATTCGGATTTCGAATTCTAACAGCATTCGTGTGGGGAAGGTATTTGTGTACATTATTAAATATATATATATAGAGAGAGAGAGATATATATCAACACATCTTTCAAATTTGAATTATTGTCACTCAGTTACTTTTGTGGTCAACTCTTCCGTTTGGAGTGCCTGTCCCTATGCACCAAGAAATACAGTAGTCCTTTGGTGTACAAGGACGAGATCACAATTTTATAGTCTTGGCACAAATTATTTTTCTTATAAAATATACAAATAACTAGTATTTCATCCATGACAAGGTACAGAAAGCAAATATTTCTATACACACACACACACACACACACACACACACACACATATATAGATAAATTTTAATTAGAAAAAAATAATTTGATAAAAAAAATAACTTTTGCTACAAATCAATAAATAAGTTTATTAAAAACTTTACTTAATAATATGTTCAATTTAAATATTAATCTTGGTATAATCAAGGTATGAAAGCTTTTAAAAACTTAATGTAGGATTAAGTGATGAATAATTAATCATATTAAAGTAAAAGAATATTTTAAGTCAAATATTAATTTTGTTAGACTACTTTCAAATGAAATTTAATCCTTTTTATTTTAGGTACTAGATAAATGGTGGACTTTTTTGGATAAACATGAATAAAAAACACTTATTTAAATTTCTATAAAAAAATTTATAGTCTCAAGATTTCTAAATTATATATATATATATATATATATATATATGATATGTATACATTATTTCAAAAGATAAAATTTGAAATTTCTATTAAAATATGCACACAATAAAATTTAATACAAATTATTGAGGAAATGACCAGAAATCGACTTAGAGAGGAGTTGGAAGGTGCAGTTCCTTCAAATAACACCCCCAACCCCCTCAATCCCAAGTTATCTTATGTGTAATTGTTTTTCCTCAAAAAAAAAAAAAATTGGAATTTTGTCCCGATCTTAAACTGATAAAAGTACTTTTAATATATTATGAAAATGTAAACTCAACTCTCCAAGTAAAAATTTCTGATCGTCCCTGAAAATGACGTTGACTCTAAAAATTCAATCTTTTTTTTTTTTGTTGGTTTTTTGTTTTCATGTCAAATTGTGACAGTAGACTTAATTATGAACCTAACTAATGTATTGTTCTATAATATTTATTAATTACTTAAGTATACTATGGTTTAATGTTGCCTCTAAATGATTGAGCTCAGATTAATTAATAAACAGTGCCGACAAAAGTAAACGTTCACATTATTTTCTTTGCTTTGAGGATTTAATAAATTACTTGCACTACGACAAAAAAATAATATTAATTATAAAAATAAAGTAGTAATATGAAAATCATCATTATTCACGAGTCATATGCATCAATTCTTTTTAATCTGTTATTGATCAAGTCTATTTACGACTAATAATTTTTATTTTGTCACAATATTATTCAATATACAGTGATAAGAATTAATATTTTAATTGCCACAAATTTCTGGAAAATAAAATTAACCAACGATATATATGGCCGCGAACCTAATTAACCTTTATAGTATACATTATTTTTCCACAGAAATTAACTAAGCGTTTTCTGAAAATTAATAAGAATAGCTATTAGTAACTACCATATCTATTTCTACCAAACATGGATTTGAAGAATCTAAGAATGTTATAATCTTTTGTTGCTTTCATGATTCTATACAATGTACATTGGATTACTAAATATAAAAAGTAAAGAAACCTATATTCTCGGAAAATTAAATTAACATATTTCTGCTATGTTGCGTAGTTACATTTGAATTTGTGTATACTTTAGTGTTTAGACCATCCGTTAATTTCAGGTATTAAGCTTTTAATATTACCTAGCTTAAGTAAATTGTAACAACGACCTCTTGACAATCTTAATATATACAGCCAATACATATAAATTACTATATGTATATATATATGTATATGTATATGGGTCAATGTTAGTTAAGATTCCAAGAAAATTATAGAAATAGGGTTTATAATTAATCAAGAGGAATGAAACATGTCAAAACTTGATACTCCCCTTCGTCCCATAATATTAGTCGTCCTAGGTTTTTTCACACAAACCAATTCTGTTAATAAATAGTCTTCTTTTTAGCTAAATTTAAAATGATTTGGACAAAATTATTCTCCCCAAGCATCATCAAATTCCATTAAACATAATACATGAGGGTAAATTTGGGGGAAAAAAATTTAATGTTCTCTTGAAATCTTCAAAGTAACAAATATTATGCGACAAAAAAAAAAAATCTCTAACACGACTAATATTATAGAAAGGAGGGAGTACTATATATTGTCAATTCGATCGAGAACCTATAATTTAAAATCTAATACAAATTTTAAAGTATTTAATTTCTAGTTTTCTAGAGACCAGTGAGTTCTTACATGATCTTCAATTAAAAAACAGTGTCATCTACAATGATACTATAAGTATAAAAGTATGTCAAACATATTATCAACTGTTGTAAATGTTAAATAGTTACATAATTTTTCATATTAAACAAATAAAAATTTTATATGATGTCGTTAGGGAATATAAAGTCTAGCTGAAGCTAATTCGACATACTGAAGTCAAATATATTTGGGAAAAAACATGTTTTATATTGACTTAAAAGTCCAGGATACATTTGGGGCAAAATATATCTATATTAGTTTAAATTTTAATTTAACAATCAAACAACAGGACAAAAGAAAGTGCAATTTGAATACTTGTAATTTAGTATTTTTTTTACACTAAAAGCGTGTATAAATTGTAATAATAAATCGATGGATGGATTATTACGTTTTTGCACTGTGTGGGAACAGTAAAACGATAAAGATGGATAGATAACCTTAAAATGGAGGACCCCACATTCAACATCAACTTGTCTCACTCAGTCGGGGTGCCACGTACGCAATTGACAATTTGGTCGAGTGGATATATATATATCCAATATTTATAATTAGATGTAACTATCTAATAATTAGTTTAAGTTTTGGAGAAGTTAATTGTATAAAAAGTTAGGAAAAAAAAATTGAGTAGCCCAAGTGTTACTATGTGGAAAGAAATAATACAAAATAGTGATCGACTTTTTGAAAAAGTAATTAAAAAGTAAAAAAAATAATATTGAAAAGTGCTTGTAGCTTTTTAATTTATTTTAACTTTTTTTAGCAGATACGAAAAAACAAAACGTCGTATTGTTGCTTTTTTTTTTTTCCAACAGGAACAGGAAGAGCAATTATTTTTACTATTATTACTTGCAAACATCCTCATTGTTGAATTCAAGCTAAAAACTATTGGTTATAGTGACATAATTTGATTAAATTCAACATGTTACACCGTAAGTAGCAATAATTCAAACATTTACTTTTGCTTTTGAAGTCTACTTCAACAATGAAACAAAACAATAATTATTTCTCTTCTAGAAAAGGTAACATGCAAATCAGAAAAATTAAACAACAATTAAAGAAAATATTTGCCAACAACAACTTTGACCTCAAGCGGCCCTACTGATTTTATTTTGTTTTATTTTATTTTTACCTCGATATATACATAATATTTTAGATCAAATATTACTTGTCCCCTTTTGATTTGTTATAATACGTTGTAATACAATAAATAGTCCAATCTAAATTTCATATTTGATTCGTAATTTTATCATGTATTGAAATGCCTCAATCCATGATACCATGGATTGAAGCCATCATTTAAGATGGATTCAGTCTTAGGGGGGGTGCTACTAGAGGAAGTTAAAATGTATTATTAATATCCCAAAATTGAATTTACTAAATTGTCCTTGTTATAAAAAAAGTCAAAAACCAATGAAAAATAATTTTGAGGGCAAAATGGAACTTTTGCTATTAATCCAATGTAATCCACAAAATCAAACGAGATTTATATATCATTGAAATTTGAGCCATGGACTGAATCCCACAAATCAAATATGGCATTTCAACTACAATTATCCAACCCACCAACCAACTCAATACTAAATATACATTTATCCAATCCACCCAATCAAAAGGGGCCCTTATAAATAACTTAGTATACGATGACAAATCGAACAATATAATTGTACAAAAAAGTTGTGGAAATTATGACAAATCGAACAATATAATTGTAGAAAAATATTGAATAAGATATTTTAATATTTTCCGTGTTAATTTTTTGTTTATTTTATTTTTTCAGTACAAGATTTTTTATTTATTAATAATAAAATTTCGAGCTACGGGATTAATAATTCTGGAGTTGCCATTGAATGTATACCAATTAATCAATTGTATGATGAAAATATAATATACTCATTGAATAACTAATTGTGTATGGACTCGTCTTTATTAATCGACCCAAGTTATTTTTCTTATGCTCCTATAGCTAGTTTGATTTCGTGAGGGGGGGAGGCGGGGGGGGGGGGGGGGGGGGGAGGGGGGGGGGGAAAGAAAAAACACTAAAGATATTTTGAGGTTATATATAGTATTGTAGCATTTATACATGCAAAGAGACAAAAGATAATACTGCAGCAAAGATTCTGACCACAAAAATATTAGCTTTTGTTGCTCAACAGTACTCCAATATCGAACGGTGGGGATTGATCTATCATCATGCATGCCTTTTCATGTCTATATGTGCTTTCATATCCTAAACCCCACACCCCACCCGCACTGTACAGTACCATACCCCCACCTAGAGGCCGAGCTCGGGACTCACGGGTGCAGTCCCCACGTCAAATTTAGATCGAGCTTAATTTTATATATATATTTTTAAAATTTTAAAGTTTGTCCCCTCAAAAAATATAAATACCTTTAATATTTTATAGGAATTTGGTTTCACCCACCTCCACCTCCAACAAAACTTCTTGACTCCGTCTCTACCCCCACCTCACCCTTGAAAAATAGAACTGCGATGGTGATCGGTGGTGGAACTACATATAATTTAGGGTATACGTGCACTCCTAGAATTTAAAATTACCTCCTAATTATCTTTTATGTTATGTTTGGATTGTAGATTTTGACGAGGAAAAGTAAAATGAAAATGAAAAGGATCGAAAAATAAAGCATAAAGTACTATTATTTGAAGCATAAAAAAAATTTCCCTCTGGATTTTCATTATTGAAATCCATGGATCAAACGCAGTGTTAGTCTACTCTTTAATCATCCTTCAATGCACTCTTTATTTTTATTTAATTTACTTATATACATTATCATTTAATCCGAACGACAGCCTTAATTATCCTCAAGTCTACTCTTCTTAATCGTATTTTAGTATATTCTCTATTTTTTTTAATTTAATTATTTATATTATCAATAATTCGTAGTTCGTAAATGCACCTTTTGGTTTCAAGGTTTCGGTTCCACCACTGACGACCATAATGAGTTTCTTGTTAGCAAAGTTGAGAAAAAAAAAATAATTGTGAAAGGGTAAAAATAATTTTACACTAGAAAAGAATGGTGGTCGAGATGTTTGCGATTTTGGTGACTCAAAATCAATCAAGTACATTGGGTACAACGTCAATCATTGCAGTGAATAAGTCATTCTACCGTAGCATGCAAATGTATGATTTTGACTCATTTAATTGCAACGTGAATCATTGCCTAACGCTATAAATTTGCAAGTTTAAGTATTCTCGATCATAGATTATTTGTCAAATCTAATTATGAATTATGAATTAGGATTGATCGTGTTCTATGTACTGCATTTTTCACGAATTAATGCTAGAAATCCTTTAAAGAAATTTATATATATAAAAACAGATCCATGAAATTAATTGTCAATCCAAAAAATACATTCCATCAGATCAACTCCGTAGCTTGAAAGATAATTTTTTCTGAGTAATGGAATACCCTAACACTTTTTTATATTTAAAAAAAATAAATACAATGAATGGTTTTATTAATTTTTTTTTGAGAAAATTAGTTTCTCGAATATTAATAAGATATATACAATCAATGGTTTTTATTAGTTTATTTTTTGAGTTCTTTAAATTTTTGTGTCAATAATGATATTACTAAGTCAAATTTTAATTGGACATCATTGCAAGAATTAATGACATACGTTTCAATGACGAATTAATTTATCACAAATTTATACTCTATGACAAATTTTGTTTATAAAAAATTCATTAATAAATATCTTATTACTGTTTGTTTATTAATTGGTTCTATGCATTGAATTATATCACTAATACGTACAGAAACCTTAAATTTGCGACACAATTTTTCCGCCGCAAAATTTTCATCAGTGAATGTAGTGCATTCTTATAGTGTATTGGGACTCTTGTGGACCACTTACAATGGGAGTATATATTTCCACTATTATTAATTGCCTTTCCCTTGCCTTTATCAATTTTAAAGAAAAAGAAAAACCAAAAAAGGAAAGAAAAAAAAATGCAAAACTTATATACAAGTTCAAAAAAAAAAAAACAACAATATAAATTAAAGAGAATGGGTAAAATAGGACCTATACCGACAATTTTGCATATGATTTTTTGATGTTGAAAAGTTATGATCAGTTCAACTTTAGGCAATTGCTGGTTGGTCCCTAATACTCAGGGAACTAGAACCATCAACCTGGACCAACAAATTGTGGGGAAATGAATTGCAAATTGACTATTTAAACCTCATGAAAATGATGGGAATTTGATCTTTTTATCAAAAAAATAGCTTTATGGAAAGTGAAATTTCCAAAAATAAAAAATAAAATTTAAGGGCCGCCTTCTAATTCATTGAAAAGACAAAAACTTTTGCATCCACAAAATTTTAGGGTATAGCCCACCTGAATTTTTGTAAAGTTGCTTTCGTTGCAATAAGTGGGTACTGTGTGACAGACAAGAGCTAGGTTTTTCATAGTTTATTGCTCATCATTACAAGGTTTGTAACTTAAAGGGCCTAGCTAGACAAATGGCAAAACATTTCTTCTACTTCTTTTGTGTGTGTGTGTGTGTGATTTTCCTATGCTGAATAAACTTACATATATCCATTGGCACAGAAGTTGTTTGAGAATTTGTTATCATGCAATTCTTACAAAACTTCAATTTTTTTAGGCAATCATGTACTTCTATTTATGATGGATATTCCTATACTACATGAATGTTGTGATTGTTTTCAGAATTCACAGTCTAAAATTTTATAAGATGCATGATCCTCTAGATAAGTGCTTTTACTTTTTTTCTTTTTTTGGGTAGAAAAATAAGTACTTTTACTACATGAGTGATTGTGATTGTTTTGAGTCTTGCATTGTCTCAAAATGCTCAAATTCAAAAAAATTATAAGAATAGTCTTTGACGTATGAGTCCTGGTAGTGAGTAAATAATTGTGATTATCTCGAAACAAGAATTTTGAAAATTTTATGAGAATAATCCTTTACCTTATGGTCATACTAATTCACTCAATCTAATACTTTTCCAATTTTTACAACCTCTATTTTGGAAACTAAAGCATGAAGTCATTATATCCTAGAACAGTGGAAATTAAATATGTAACAGAGCTTTTGGAATACATTATCGTCCTCAACTTCAATAATCTATGAAATTTGGTTGACTCAATTCAGGTACAAACAATGTATTTATAAAGTTGTGGTAATAAGTCCAGTCAATCCATATCAAAACACAACACACACACACACACACACACGTAAGCTTGTGACCAACATTTTGTTCTTAACCCTCCCAATCCTGATTGTGACAAAAAGTTACATAACAATATGCATCAGATAATACTTATCAAAACGAATACAAACACGATTTAAAGGGACGAGTTTAAATCATGCTATCGATCGGCTACGAGTGGCACAAAAATGCTAGAAGTCGTGTTTGACATGAGAAGGGTTAGCTATGGACGTAAAGAAATGAATGAGATGGGGAAAAAAGGGCTCTTCCATAAAGCCAAATTAAAATCTAACACTTTGATGGACATCCCAATTTTGATGCCCTCGCTCACACCACAAATCATTATATAAATAAAATAAAATGAAAGTAGATTCTAAAGTGAGCACCAAAATGTAAGCATCACACACACACACACACAGATATATATATATATATATATATATATATATATATATATATATATAAGCACTAAAGCAAAGCCCTTTTTTGCAAGTTCTCAAGGAAAAAACACCCTTCCATGGAAAGCATTAATGATATGCAACTTTTCAATAAGGAATTTGAAAGTGGGCACTTTTGTCACACACAAGACTCCTCCTAGGAGTTAGGGATTATTTGAATTTTTTGCAAAAGAACATTCAGATGATCAGATGATCAAATAATTCATGCATTTTTGTCACACTTTTGAATTGTTCTTGCAAAAGATATTATCATTACAAAAAATTCTTGTACAAGAGACCAAGTGTGAGGCATATGGGGTCGATCACTAATCAGAACCACGATGACCAAAACTCATCCTTCCTGTATCATTTAAAGTCACAATCTTGCATTCATAAAAGTAAACAAGTGGAATTTTGAATATAACATACTAGAAATTTTGAAGAGTCAAAAATATTGTGCGAATCGATCGAGTCATTATATATATATATATATATATATATAAAATATAGTGACAATAATACGGTCTTGCTAGTAGTGTATAATTGCTTGTATAATCATTTCTTGATTATTTTCATTATTAATTTTCGCCTGCTTGAATTATGTTCTTCTACATTACAGTAGTTTACGCTATTCTCTTACTGTTTCAGCCAAAAAACTAATACGAGTAGTCGATTCAGTTTTCAATCATTAGTTACTTTCTTCAAATTACAAATCCACAGGATTATTCTCGACCGTTATCTCGAATTCTTTTCAGTAAAAAGAGCAAATTAAATCCACTAATTTGCAGCACGCAAGCATCAATCATATATTCTTCAGAACCTACATTTGAGGATAAGTCAGAACAATAATTTTCTAGTTCCAATTACATACATACGCGTGTGTGTGTTTTGCATCATTAATACTTCACTATCTTGTGAGTTGTGTTGTATAATATCATATAATTGGATTTGTATTGCATGTGTAATTTACTTATTAAGAAAGCATTGACAAAATTATAAGACCAAATTAGTAAAATGGTATACTACATTAAGATATAAACCCGGAATTAATCAAGACTAATTATCAAAAAGAAAATAAAATATCAACCAAGAGAGCATCCAAGGCAAAGGGAGCAAAGAAAGAAAAGTAAAAAAAAGGTAAAGTATAAGGGGGTGTGCTATATATGTGTGTGTGTAATGTGTAATGTGTAATGTGTGTAAGAGTTTGCATGGGTGTGCGTGTGCCTATAAAAAAAAGTTAGGGTTCTCATCAAGCAAAGCTTTTTAGCCCCATCTCTCTCTCACACACAAATCTTAAAGCTATTTTGTAGATGCTTGGGCCACTACAATATCTCTTTCATCTCTTCTTTAAGTTTTTATTTTTATTTTTTATAATACACGCACACACCACGGCACATGTATATTGTCAAAATTCAAACCCTGACGTTACACTCATCACATCTCTAAAAGCAAATTATATATATGTGTGCGTGTGTGTGTGTAAGAGTTGAATGGTGTGATTGCTCATTTGAGATTTATGTTGAGCTATGTCTTGCATGTATTTTTTTTAAAAAAGTGTTTGACAAAAATAATAAAAATATATTTTATATTTTAAAAAAATCTGATCTCGTGCTCCTAGATAAAAGTTTCTGAACCCCCCCCCCCCCCCCCCCCCCACACACATATATATACATATATATATTTATATTGGTTGGGGGTGGGGTGGGGTTGGATTGAACCCCATGTAGGTTTTTTCTTAGTCCGCTTTAAAACAACGCATCCTTTCCTTCCCACAAAATTTTTGTTTGCTAATATACCAAAACCCAAAAGCAAGCACTCATGGCTTGTCCAAAAGTCACTTGTGGTGGGACCCTCAATAACTACACAACATGTCCCTCATTGGTCCTTTTCTCTTCTATCTCAAGACTCTCTTTAATTTCTTCTTCTTCTTTGCATGGACGAGATGGGATTTGCCTCCATTTGCATGCTGGTCTCTCTTCCTTTTCTATCTCCAACTACTTTCTTTTCCTTATCTTCTCTAATTTTCTGACCTCTCTCTCTCTCTCTCTCTCTCTATATATATATATATATATATGTCATCTCAATATCTCATCAAGGTCAAACCTAGATACATATAAGCACTATATGCCAACCCATTTTTTCAGTGGTTCTATTTGCTTTAAGTGCAATTATCCAATGGGATAAAACTCGAAAACATTTACATGATCTCAAGTAATACACTTGTTTCTCTTTCCAACAAGACATTTCTTTTTGTTTTTTTTTTTTTTGAGGTGGATCCTCCACTTAGCAATCTGTGAACACATCAATCAAGTCAAAGCGGCCCCAAACATTGGTAATTTTTGAACAAAATATGACTTGCTTTAGGATAGAAAGAATGAAAGAAAGGAGTTAATACATTTTTCTTGGGATGCAGAAATGGAAGTCGTCTAGCTTGTGATCTAGAAAAGCATCCATTAACGATATGGCAAATAGAAAAAGATAATATATTTACCTTTTTCAATTAGGCAAACCATGTCCATACCTTGGTGTATAATATAATTATAAATTAGTCCTTCTAATTTTAAAAATTATAAATACCCTCGTAAGGTATGTATCAATTTAATAGAATTCATCCTTCATTAAGACAATACATAATTGGAGTTGTATTTCTAATATTTTCAACGGGGTATTTCTGATCTTGACAAATTCAAAATGTAAAAATTATATATAAAGTTGCAAACGTTGGTGCAATAACATAGTCAATTGAGGGATTTTATCAAGAGGCGTATTGTTTGCTGGCGTGAGTTGACTATTGTAGCTATAAGAAATTTAACTTTTGTAAGTCTACCAATATTTAAGAAGGTTTTAAATTTTGGAAGGTATTTGTAATTTTTAAAATAAGATGAACTAATTTATACTCACACTGTACCTTAAAAGGTGTGGACATAATTTGCCCTTGCCCATATTAGGTCTTAAAGATTAATTATCAGCAATAATTACATTCTACTATTATTATCTTTTTTTTTTATATAAATAAACAACTTTATTATTAATAAGGTAAATACTAACTATTTATAGTTAACTAACCTCCATTACAAAAGTAGACAAAGACACATACACTAATTGAGTTTGAATCCAAAAACATAATAATATAACAACTATTATATTCCACAATTAATTTTTAGTAAATGATAACTATTCAGCACCGATGTCATGCACACGCAAAATCCACATTTTAAACAACTACCACAAACTCGAACTCCAGTCACAAATGCAAATCACATTTGGCCATCTTCGTAAATTACATGTTCATTAATACATAAAGAAACATTATATAACTTTAAGATTCAAACAATCATCTTAGGTTTATCAAACTTGAGTTGCAGACATGTGCAAGTGTCTTAAGAGAGCAGCTCAAGATCGACAAATCCACGTGAAAGTAGAGAGCTTTGCCAAACTCTTTGCTTGGGAGCTGTCCTGTCTGTTGGTTACTTTAGGATATATTTGGTTTAAATCTTACTTTAATTTTGGACAATCTCTTTCTGGCCTTTTAATAACAACAGCAACTAACAAATGTCTTCTTCTATAGAATATAAAAATAGACTACATGGGACGGCACAAAGAGTTTGGAATCAGTGATCATTCGTGGTGCTACTTGAATGACAAAAGTTTAACCAAGTCCTACATTTTCCCCAGTTTGGGCATTAATCATACATTTTCCCCAGTTTGGGCATTAGTCATACATTTTCCCCAGCTTGGGCAACCATTTTTTTTTCTCTTCGATAGACTTAGGTTTGCATGTTTTTGGCTATGCATCACTATCAACTATAGTGGATATCACAATTCACGACAAGTGGAACATCCCCTAACATACGAATGCACAGAAATTTCGACTTTCCCTTCATCATATCTAGAAATAAACGACTTCATTTCCTATACGAAATGCAGTGAAAAATATGCAGTTTTTAACGACAAATGTGTTGAGGCTACTCGTCCCTCAACACGGCTATGGAAACTCTATGCGAAAATTGACTTGCCCAAGTACATGGCTCGAACTTAAGATCGAAAGATTAACAGAGCAATATTCATGAATGAACGGATACTACAAATACCGTTAAAAACTATGGGCGCTTCTTAAATGCAGTTGCTGATCTTTGGGGATTCATTATAACAAGGCCTTCTTTATTCAAAATCGAAATTTGAATCCACTTCCTTATCGATCGATTCTGGTGCTCCAGAAATAAATGTACAAAATTTGCTATCAGGAAATGCCTATACGATCTATGATTTCAGGTTGCCCATTTGCAGGTATCCACATAATCTTAACTCTATATTTGGCCCCATGCAAAGCCCCCAATTATCCATGATGCTAAAAAATGAAATAATTTTTGAAAAGAATTTTACATGCGGAGGAACCTGGTTGAGTTGCACATGTACTGTCGCTTCCCTCTTCTGTTGCTTGAGATGTACCAGTTCCATGATATTGAGCACGAAGTTCTTCTAAAGTTTCCGCCAGATATAACTTGCGGAAAAATGGCATAGAAGAACTACCCATCCAACTCACACCATATGTGCTTTATGAAACTCCATAGAGTGGTAGAAATGCTTTCACGAAAGAATAAGCCAGTGCTCCTGTAAAGATGTAGCTGTCGACCCTATCTAGTATCCCACCTGCTCAGAGAAAATTCTCATCAGAAATTTAACCTGAATGAAGTCGAAATTTAGGCACATGCACGTGCAGGAAGAGAGAGATCTAGTCCTCAACCAAATGTATGCCGTCACTGGAGATATTCTTTTAAGCAGCTGAACCACCTTAACAAAATTGTAGCATCCGATTTTCCAATTTAAAGATTTACATCATCTATAGGGTAGGTCATGGAAAGTAGTGACAGTTGCAGCACATTGGAGAAGTTCTTTTCGCAAAAACACGGAACCATCTAAAACCAAATTGGAACCATTTGTGTATCATGATGTGCTATTTTAAAAGAGCCTCGCATCGTCTTCTGTACAAGAAAATTTTGAAAATCTTGGGAGCATGAAACAGAAATATGCAGAATGTTGACACAGTTGTTCATGATCAAGTTATTATCAATTGGGAGAGTCTGTTATCCAACTTGCAGTAAACAGGTGATCATTGAGTTTTTATCGGTCACTCTAAAGGTGACTGTATAACCAACTACATAGAAATGATGCAATGCGACGATAACCATAAAAAATTGACTAATTAGACCAAGTTAGGGAAGGGAGTATCAGCCTGCCGTGTAAGAGGTAAACTATTCAATAAGTCTAGGCCTCACCATGTCCAGGTATGAGTGACCCTGAATCCTTGACACCTGCATCGCGCTTGATCATGGACTCAGTAAGGTCGCCAAAAAGAGACCCAAAGAAGTTCAGAAACCCAAAAGCTACAGCACTGAAAATTATTAGGAAGAAATCAATTTATATAGAGAGAAACTTTCAATGATTATATCTTCACATTCAAAACCACGAGATCTGCTGGAGCAGACAATGAAGAGGGAACCAGAGAGAGAACAGGAACCAAGATGAGAATGCTGCAGTGTAGTATGAAAGATAAAACTAACATATGCACCTGGGGACAGAAGTAGGCCAGCAGAAGATCTTCGCCAATAAGACAGAGGTTGCTATACAACCACCTAATCCAGAAAGAGCTCCCTCCCATGTCTTTTTTGGACTAATTGTAGTAAGGGGTGTCCGACCAAAAGCCTGCATGAAATTCTATCAAGACCATATATCCACATCATAGCTACTTATACTCAGCTAATAATCAGAAGCACGAAGAAACATCAATAATAATTCAACATGAGTTTATTTAAGATTGGAAGCACAACAAGAAACTAGAGCAAATACCTCATTTCCAGATGGAATATTATGCACTAATTTTAGATTAAACATGATTCTATCCACTCAAATCCTAACATGTGGCATTGGACTCAGCCGAAAAAAGCTTGCTGTATGAGATAGATGATAAAATTAAAGATGCAAACACACACACACTAGTAGTGATTAACATTACACCCTTGTTCCCTGACAGGACATGTCACTAAAAGTCCTTTGCCCATTCAAGCAGTCCCATATATCAAAGAAGATTTCTTGTCATCTCAATCTCAGAGTTTCACTACTCTGCTCGATAGAGAAGAATAATGCAAAAAGACAAAGCGAAAGAAAAAAGTCATACCTTTCCACCAATAAAAGCAAATGTATCTGCTGCTATAATACTGCTAAATGAGATTAAGGTGGCCACAAGACCCACTGTCCACATAGTTTGGTCACTGAGAAGAAGAGGCCAAGATGTGAGCCATCCTGCCACAAAATTAACATGGTTCAATACATTCATGTCGTAACCACAACATGTTGACTGGGTACAATCGTTTAGAAATCAACATCAATTAAACAAATCACACTCATTTCCTTCTTTTGTTGTCAGTGATTATAGTTAACCTCATTCTCCCAACAGCTATGCATCCACAACAACATGAAAAAAAAAATTGAAGAAAAAGATAAAAACGCACAAACAGGCACAATATATGTATTCAGTAGCAATTGACAAAACAGAATAGCCACAGAAGATGAATTATTTAGCCGACTAGGTGGACTGATCTCAGAGATTCCAGTACAGTAAGTATGGAAGACGAAAACCATACACCAAAACCAAAGGCAAATATTGACACTCTGGAACTTAATGTAAAACCCTTTTGATTCTCCGATCAAATCAAAATAGGAAACTGTCTTACTTGTATTTAGTGCGGGGACTGCTAAACCACATCGTAGCTTAACCCAGAAACAAGGAAGGTAGCCACAGTAAAATAGTCCAAACATTGTACTACTAAGTTGAGCAAAACGAGGATTTCTCTGCAGAAGGAGGGCCGTAGCAACGAAAAAGGCCCCAGATGTCACAGACACATCAATATTCCCGAAGTAACTAACAGAATGACAGGAATAACCATCAGCAACTGGAATATCAACAAGTAAACATGCTAAATCAAAATTGAGACAAGCAAGATGAATCAGAAAAAAGTGCCTATAACAGAATAAAACAAAATTATCCTTAGAGAAGATACTAACAGAAAAGGCATTGCTCAAACTACGGTAAAAGAAACAATCAAGCATAATTACAGGCATTGAAGTTATTCATTCACCGAATTTTCACAAAAACCTTTCTAGTTGAGTGCAGTATTACAATGCCCATGTTAAAGCTATTTCTCCCTTAGAAAAAAGGCACCAATTGGCATAACAGTGGAGTCTGTCCACTACATTTGAGGTCACAGGTTCGTGAGATGAAAGTCACCTCCTAGCTTATAGTGATAAGGTTGCCTACATATTTTAATCTCCAGATCTGAAAATAGTGGAAGCCTCACACCATGTTATCCTTTTCTAAGGAAAAACATTATTCAGAGGATCCTCTAACTCCTACTAAATCACACAGTCTTTATGAAGAGCAACTGAGCCACCACAACAGGAAAGATGCTTATTTTCATAAAAATCAACGAAATAAGCACAAAACCTCACATTTTCTTCCCAATCATAAATACGAAGTGATTCCAAAGAAAGTTAATGTTTCAGTGACATCCCAAGTCCCAACGGTCTTGAAATCATATTCAAACTGTCCTTTCCAAAACCTCTTCACCAACGATGGGATGTCTTCATTGATGTCACAAACTTACTTTGTCTATAACTAGTTTTTGATACATCATATTGACACCAAGCATGCCTCTCATGAAGAAACTTGGAAGGCCTCAGCAACTAGGAACAGTCCATAGTTAAATTTTTTTTAAGAAAACAGATCACATAAAGCTTTCATCTGGACGGTCCTTCAAATTTTCAAACCAACGGAACGGAAGGAAAGTATTGGAATTTCACATGAAAAATAAGAAAAAAAACAAAATTTCATAAATAAAAGAGTTAGCTTAATTAATACTAAGAAGTTTAGAACTTAAAAACCTCACCCTAATGTTAGTGCTTAGTAGACTAAAATCTCCAAAATTTTCAATAAGCAGCATATATTTCTAAGCTTACAACTTGGGGCATAACCAAGAAAAAAGGAATATGCAATCCAATAACCCAGGAAATAATACAATCGTTGCACCCAAATTCTTCACCAACTACCAACAAAATGCAAACAATTGGAAGACATATGGACATCCACCGATTAATAAACTGTAGATAGGATAAACATATATTTCAATCTTGACCTCCTTAGAGTCTTATACACTAATTTCTTCTTCCTATTGAGGTCATTAGCCTTCTCTCCCCCAATTTAGACATTCAGGTCATTTCAACACCAGACACCCATTCTTCCATCAAAAACATTTTAATTTTATATTTTATATAAACAACAATTCAAGATCAATTACTGCCTTCCTACAGGTGAAATACTGACTTATAACTAGAAAGGCCTGATCCTGCTCAAAATCATGTTTGCCAATGACAACTACAATAAATACTGATCTCAATAATCAGATAAATATTCAGACAGTAATTTCATTCTCCTTTAGGGAAATTGAAAGCTAAGATCCATGCGAATAAATAAATAAGTTTCCCAAAATAACAGAAGTTAGGCAAAAACTCTTACAGTGTGAGTATAGGCATCAGAGAGCAAATAACAGAACAGGCTCGTGATACATATCGAGGAGGAGGAGTCATCCCAGTAGCAATTCCACGACTTCTTACCAGCTCAAAGTACTCCCTGGAACCAACAAATACTGCTGCAGCAAGGGCCACAGTGAAAACCCATCCTCCAGCCAACACCACTCCTCCAACAGAAATCCCAATACCTAATCCAAAAATAACCCTTTTCTTCAACTGACTTGTTTTTTGTTGATGTTCTGAATCTAAACTGCCCTCCACGGACAATTGGATGCCTCCTTTGGCTTCCTAAAATGCATCCATGTCAGTGGTCCAGTTGATCACATCTGAACCATATTAAAGAAATCAAACTGGCAAACAGTGAAATATAAATCTAAAGACATTCCTATAATTAGATTGTGTTCAGTAAGAAATATTGTGCATATCTCATTCACAATCCCCATGCCTTACTCCAAGCATCGGAAGGATTCGCTTTCTGAAGTTTCTTCTGCATGCTCATTTCTAAATTTTATCTCTACATAATATGTGTGGATTGCTGCCATCTATGTGTTTCAGGACCCCATTTCTGATAAAATAATCATTGTAAATCGAGAATTAGATGCCGTACTAGAGGTTTCTCATGGTATGCACCTCTTTATGGGACATTGAAACTCATACAGGCATTTGATTTTCATATATGATGAGAAATTCAGAGCATTAGAACTGCCATATCACTACGAAGATCAAGCACAGATCTTCTTTTGCTTTTTTGTCTCAATATTCAGCATTGCTTCCTCCATCTCTCTTCGTTTAAGGTACAGGATAGTTTTATAGCATCTTCTTTACCAATTAGTTCCTCCAACAGAAAATTTGTTAACAAAACCGTGAAAGCACACCAAGCCTTTGGAAAAGATAATACACTTACAATTATCTAGACATGCTTTAATGTTTGACTATAAATTTAGACATAGGAACAACAAGACACCGGAAGGTGTGAATTCAATGCTTCATAGCAGCGACATTATATGCAAACATTCATCTTATCATTTTCTTGCCCATCATAGCGTATTCATCTTAGAATTACAGTGCAACAATATTTCACAATTTCTCACACCTGAATTGAAATAAATACTAGTCAAAAAGAAAATGCTCATAATGCAAATTATCCAGGAAAAAAAAAACAAAAAACAAAAAACCTATTTTATCAGTATTCGGACTTGAAGCTTAAAACAGATTACCTCAATAGTTGTTTCACTCTCGTCAATTCGCTCCGGCTGCTCCGCCCTAGCCACTGCCGAGATCACCCGCCGGCGTTGTTTCAGCAAAACATCACTGGGAATTCTAAGAACCCCTCGTGCGCCATTACCATTTACTTCCAATTGGAGCCTAAACTTGCGCAAATTCGGAGTTAATTTTGGAAAGTCCGGCCGGTGGCGAAAGCTTGACGGCAGGAGCAGAGGGAGGTGAGGGAGAGCGGGACGAAAGCAATTCTATCGAGTTCTGTTATTTGTGGAGCCATTCGAGAAGCGAAAAATATTTCGGATTAAGTGAGGGTTACGCAGAAGAGGTGCATAGCTGCCGGTGATTGGAGGCGGCGGAGCGTTTCGGAGGTGAGCGGTGGCGCTTTGGGTAAAACTGTGCCTAGGGATTATCAGCGGATCGGAGCTGAGCGGTGGCGCTTTCGGACAGACGTGTTTACAATGCTAGTATTGGATAAAT
>JAOWBU010000657.1:0-25000 GCA_026212405.1 Petrea volubilis
TCATAGCTCAATTTCAGGGTGCACTTGGAGGTTTCGGAGGCAACTCTCGCGTCCAATAGGCCTACGGGCCTGGGGGGCGACATTTGTTCTTGTTTTGGAGGTTAGCTCGATTTGTGATACGCTAGCTTCTTGTTTCAGGTATCTCCAAGCTTGTTCAGAACTTGATCGATGTATTTGTTATGGCTGACCGGAATAATCGGAAAAAGGAAGAAAGTATCTTCCCGAATGGCCGGAATATTCTCAGTCGCCTCGTTCATTGGTGTGTGCTAAAATTCATTTCAGGTTTATGTTGTGCTGTTTAACAAATTTTTAAAAAAGTCATTTGTTGTGAGTTTATTCTTTGATTCTTTTGACCATGTAATCTGTGATTGAATGGTGAAATATGGCTTCAGATATAAAGGGAGACAAAGGAAAAAGAGACTTTGTGCCCCTTGATCAGTATCAAAGTCATCTGTTAAATCAAGCACATTTACCTTGCAGGACATATTTGTTCAATGTTCAATAGTGTGTGTGTGTGTGAGAGAGAGAGAGAGAGAGAGAGAGAGAGAGAGAGAGAGAGAGAGAGCACATTAAATGTAAGCCATAAAAATGTGGTTTGAGTGGTGTTTGTTTGTAAGGTGAAAAACACGAGTTTGTGTCACGTTTTTTATTATTATTATTATTATTATTATTGCTACGATGAGGGTTTTTGTTATGGGGTATTCCTATATCAAGTTTAAATAAATCAAAAATTTCTGTGAAAGAAAAATTAGTATAAAAGGTCTTGTGGGAAGGAAAAATTACCAGCGAAGACTCTTGATCGGTAGTGTATTTTACACGTATTATTTTTGCATATGTGATAGGATTATAGGCTTGCAAATTTATTTTTTACACTTAGATTTAAATTTACAAAATTTTATGTGTTAATTTTAATTAGTACAAAAAATCTTGTGTTAAAAAAAAGAGTATAAACCCCTTGTATTTTTAAGAACTAGCACATCACCCTTCATGTATTAGACTTCTTGCGTCTTGCAAACCGATTGTAAATGTATAAAATTTTGAAAGTTAGGGATTTGAAGTTTTTCCCCTCTTTCATTTTTTGGAATTAGACATTTCTCTCTTTAAAAAAATAAAATGTATTGATATTATTTAATTTTTCTAAAAAAGGATAAAATTTGAAATTTATACTCAAATTTTTAGAAAAGTAATCAAGGAGTGGTGTGTTAGTTTTGAAAAATATGAAGGATTTCAAATTAATTTTTTTTTAAAACATGAGTTTTTGTTGACTAATTATTAAAATTAACAAGGGAATTTTGTAAATTTAACTCTTATTATCAAGTGGCAATTTCTTTGACGTTGGAAAGCCTGGTGAGATTGTCACGTGGTAATACGATTGACGTCTCATGGCCATACATTTTACCTAAAATAAAAAAGGGGGAACTTTATGGCCATTCAATGTACCATACTTCCTTGCAAGAAAAAAAGAGTATTCTTGTCAAAGATGTTATCTGTTCATCATTATGTACGCACACACACGTACTTCTAGAAATCTTCTTCATTTCCAAGTGGCCCGATTCGACACCCTCGTGGGCCATCTGAAAGGGAAATTCTTTCATTTATCAAATTTAAATCCCCCGCATACACTAAATATAATTGAAAAATAAATTAAGTTATTTGATATTTGATTTGAGATCAATTATAAAAAATTTTGATTTGTTAAATGCGGCAAATCAAATTTGAACATATTTTTTTGTTCAGTAAAATTTAAAGTTTAGTTCGAACTCAACTCAATTAATTACAATATAATAATATATGTGTGAAAATATAAAATTGCTCGAACTCGAATTGAGTTTGACTTGATTAAAGTTCGTATGAACTTGATTCAACGAGTTCAAACAAGATTTTAAGTTCGATAAGTAATTTAAATTGAGTTTGAAAAATACTTTATTTGATTTGATTCGACTTGTTTATAGCCCTAGCACCAATCAGTTCAAATTACGCCATATTATTAATTTACATATATAAAATCAACCAAAAAAAAAAAATCGAACACGATTTCAATTATCGGTCTATATGTGGGCCCAAACAATGGGATTATGTAAGAGTTTTTCCTCCTGAAATGAACAAAAACGTTATACGCTACATAACAAAACAAATTTGAAATTCCAGAAACTTTGAACGGATTAAGAAATATCAAGAGTTACGGTAATAAAATTCATTAAATCTCGAAAGTCGAGTTCAAATTCAGATTGAAGACTGAAACATTATTTTGTTTCTTTAAGATTTCTAGAAATTTTTGTTTAAATAGGAAAAATTCTTGTTCAAATCTGATTTGATCGTATCCAATCAGTCATGTAGCAAGTGTTAAGATACTTGCCATGTAATTGATAACTCTCCCTAAGCTATACACCAATTACATGATAAGTGTAAACACTCGCACATAATTAGTCCCGATGTGACCGATCTAGTGTAGGTAAAATTTTCCCTTAAATTGTGGGTCCACACATAATTCTTAATAAAATAACGTCACGATAATTATATGTCTATTATTTTAAATTTCTTTTTTTATATGAAATTCAGTGTCAAAAATCACACTCTTTGATTTTGGACACAATCTTTGTACCTGCATGCCCAAATTTAGTGTGTGTGTGTGTGTGTGTGTGTGTGTTTGTGTGTGTGTGATTTATAATGGAAATTAATAAGCCTGAAAATTGAGATGGTTTAATTTCCCAGTTTGCCTAAAACTTGTAAGTAGTTGGGAAAGTGAGCTCGTTTCGTTTACCAACTCATCTTCATATACTATTTCCTACCCCATCCAGATTATTCCTCTTCATAAATTTGCTCCACACACACACACACCGTAGAAAGAGTATAAGAGAGAGAGAGAGAGAGAGAGAGAGAGAGAGAGCTGAAAAAATGATGAGTAAAGATGAGGAAAAGCTCAGAGTTTGTGTTCTTGATGCATCAACTTATGTGGGATTTTGGTTAGTCAAGAAACTCTTGATTAAAGGGTATGAAGTCCATGCAGCTGTCGGAAAGAATGGTAAGGTTTACATATATATCTATCTATCTATCTATCTATATATATGTATATATACACACACGCATATATATATATATATGTGTGTATGTGTGTGTGTGTTTCACTTGATCATTTAATCTCCTATGTTCAGAAGAGGATGAGTTAACGAAGAAAATAAGAGGGTTAGAGAGGACAGGAAAGGGGTTAAAGATATTCACGATGGATTTATTGGATTATCAAAGCATTCTTGAGGCCTTGAAGTGCTGCTCTGGTTTGTTTTGCTGCCTCGACAGCCCTGATAAATACGATGTGAGACTTAAAATGAACTACATAATTAATTTCTATCTTTGGGAGTTGTATATATGTATATGTATATAAATATTGAGATATGTAGTTTTGTATAGATTGAGGGATTTGTTGCGTTTTTGCGCAGGCGAAAATGGTGGATGCAGAGGTTCGAGGGGGGATCAATGTGGTCGAGGCATGTGCGCAGACACCAAGTGTTCGGAAAATTGTGTTCAGCTCATCTTTAACCGCCGCTGTGTGGGGACAAAGTGTTGGTTCTCAGACGGATGTTGATGAAAGGTCGTGGAGTGATCAAGATTTCTGCACTAAAATGAAGGTCTCTCTCTCTCTCTCTCTCTGTATATATACATGTATGTGTATGTGTGTGTGCGTAACTTTTGTTGATTGTTGTTCTTGGAGATTTATTGGGGGTTTGAATGTATTGCCATCAATACTTAGTGTGTGTGAGTGTGTGTGTTATCTGGATTTATGTTCCTTTGTGTGGTGTTTGATCCTTTCATAGTTGAGCTAGTAAGCAGCCAAATTCTCTGTCTCAATTCTAGCCATTATGTATATCACCACAAAAGAAACAAGCTTTAGTGACTGTAAAATGTCCGGTCATTAACTGTGATCCGTGGCTGATTAGTGACCAAAATTGTATTGCCATAGCTTTTGGCTTGATGGATATGTACCCTGCCTTAAAGGCGTGGAGAGTGTAATGCTAGGATTTGATTCCTAGCAGGTGTGTATGTGTGGATGATTATGTATGTGACTAAACAAAAAGGAAAAGGAAGAGAAGAGGACTAAAAAGACTTAATTCAAAAACCTTCAATCTTAGATGATCATGACTAATGTTTGTTGACAACTCGTGTAGTTGTGGTACGCCTTAGCAAAGACGCTTTCTGAGAAGGCGGCTTGGGCGTTAGCCATGGATCGAATGCTTGACATGGTATCCATAAACGCCGGACTAGTCATAGGACCCGATGTCGTCAAACACAATCCCCATCTCATATTATCCTATCTTCAAGGTACCAATTATCCTGTGAATCAATCAAATGTTGTCGATATTGCTAACAAATGCAATAGTATATATAATGTGTGTGTTTTTATGTTGAACTAATTTATAACAGGGGCAGAGCAAATGTATGTGAACGGAGTTTTGGCTTCTGTTGATGTGAATTTTCTAGCTGATGTCCATATTAGAGCTTTTGAGGACAATTCAACAAGTGGTAGATACTTGTGCTTTGATCATATTGTTAACTCTGATGCTAGGGCTGTTAACCTTGCAAGATTCTTGAGCCCTTTGATTTCCATACCCTCCAGGTACGCTTGCGCTCACACACACACACACACATACACTCACACTTGTATGTATATGTATGTATAGATATGTACGTATTTTTACGATATGTATTGAATTTTATGAAGTGATAGTATGGCTGGGTATTTTTGTTTTTTGTGCAGGTATGAAGATTGCCAGGAGAGTGAAGTACATGGTGAGAGATTAAGGAACAAGAAGCTGAGCAAGTTGATTGAGGGCACTGCCTATTAAAGATTGTAATATTAATCCACTTTAGTAATTAGTGGATTATTGTGTAAATATTGTTATGAACCCAAGGCCAAATAAGTTAAGAGATTGAGGTTGATTATATATATGTGTGTGTGTGTGTACCCCATTTCCCCCTGTGTGATGATGTACTTGCATTAGCAAATATCCCTTGTTTCTATTGCAATAAGAATAAGACCTTCATTTTATTTCCTTACTACTTCTAATGATGTCACATTGTTCAATTCCGCAGCAAGTATGTTAGATTGGGTGGGATCTTAGTTGAGCAGAGGGTCTCCGAGAATGTCCATTGGGGTGGATGAGATGATGTCCCTAGGGAGGCAAACGGATATCTAACTATCTGACGTTTATTAATATGTGATGACATACATATTTAACCATGTGCATATTTAGTTATATGGTCAATGATTTTTTTAGTGGGAGCATCATCATGGATTCAAAAAATCCTCCACCAATTGATGCCTATAAAATTTTCAAATTTCATAGTCTAGTGTTACTAATTAATTTAATCTTTTAAATAAAAATAGTTTATATATATTTTGACATGATAAAAAATTTATACTTGACTACAATGCAAAATGGCAAGAATCACAACTTTAATTGGGCTTGGATACAAAACAGCCCAATTTTAATTGGATCTTTTGCGCAAGGCCCAGATATACATAGCTAAGCTGAAAGTTAACCTTAATACGTCGTCGGTTCGTAAGTTCATCAGACTTTTCTGGAGTAGCAGCAAGAAAAAGTATAAAATACATTTCCAAAATAGAATCGGATCAAGGGTTTCTGATTTTGCTCTTGTAGAAATGGCGGTGATCGAAGAAGAATCTGCCGGTGGGAAGGATTTGAAATCACAGCCGAATTCGTCTCCGGCGGCGGCGGCTCCGTCGGGGTACAGTTCCGATGGTTACGAGACCGCCAGTGATACCGAGTTGAATGAAAAGGTTCCGGAACCTGAAAATCATTGTCAGTCTAATGAGAATGGTACTTGTAATGGTAATAATCTCAGTGGTGTTAAACATGGGGATGATGAGGTGAGCCACAGCGTCAAGGATGAACAACGGCAAGAGAAGACTGAAATCGTCGATACTGAAGCCAAAGAGGTAATGATATAGCTATTTCGTTGTTTTTCCTCCCCCTCTCTCGCTTCAGTCTGACAAACTTTCTGCTATCGGACTACATTTGATGGACTACTAAAAAAAAAATTTAATTGGTGAAAGACGTTATTGTTTGGGATTAATTGGAGGTGTTTTTAATTGATAAAGTCGGTTGATTGGTGGAGGAGTCAGTGTTTTGAATTTGAGTGATGGTAATTCGTCATATAGATGTCTTGATGATCTATTTTGCCATTTTAATACACTGTTCACGGATGATTATGAGAATTCTATGGTAATCAATAGTAAGAATTTTATTTGTTTGAGCCCGTAATTTTCTTTTCTGGTTAATCATTGGGTTAACGATTTTAGGTGTACTGTACAGTTAGGTAAGCTGCCTGGTGTTAATTACTAGTATACTATAAGTTACTAGGTTTTTGTTCTTTAAAGATTTTGTTGGACGATCTCTTTCGGGTTTCCTCTTTCTAGGTTTGTTTCGTAGAGTGAAATTCTGGTAACCCCTTCACCGCTTATAATGTTTCCTTTGCTTTTTATTCTTTTCGAGAAGTAGAAAGCCTTAGCTCAAGCAAATGATTCAAAACTTGAGGGGAATTCCTTGTTTAAAGCTGGACTATATGAAGAGGCATTATCAAAGTATGAGTTTGCAGTACAAATTGCACCAGATGGTCCTTCATCTAGTGAAGTACGTTCCATGTGTCATGCAAACCGAGCTGCTTGTTTCTCCAAACTGGTATGTTCTCCCATGTCTGAACCTCAGGATGTATGTCATTATCATGTGTTTCTCCATGTCTAATTCTTATTGCGAACAGCATCTGAGATGTATGACATACTTCAGAGTTTTATTTCGGATAAAACTTATGTCCCTGTATGATGAACAACTTATAAATATGGATCACTGAAGTATATAAGATAGTGGAAAATGCTTATTGATTTTACAAACATGCAATGGGGACACAGATATATTAGTTGTGCGTTGTGCCGCATGGTTGTTGTAGACATTTTGGCAATCTCTGTCATCAGGTTGTTTTCTTCCATATGGTGCGTTTTTATGCCTTGCATTTGTATAGGATTTTGATAAAATTCATCCACTAAGATACTATGTATTGCGGAAAAAACAGGTCCAAAGGAAAAAGGCTGCGATTGCTTGGCTGCTTCATTCTAAATTTGTGTGTTTTGTTGGAAAAAATTCTCAACTAACACCCATTTGTTTGAGTTCTCAAAAACTTTTCTAGGGTGAAAAATGAGAAATTTTCCCATGACTCAAATTTCATTCTCTGAAATAACATATCAATTAATCATTCCCCAACATCCTGCAATCAAGTTCCGCACTATTCCGCAAAAAGATTTTTTTCTGGCAAAATCTCAATATAAAACTCTAAATAAACCACCTCATCTTATTCTAAATGATGCAAGGGTCGATTCAAGATCAAATTTGCCCATATAATAGTAGACTAAGTGAGGGAAATAACTGTTGCTACCAACACAAATATGTCTACAACATTCAAATATAATACATATAACTGATTATATAATAAAATGTGTGGATTGCTATAGTTTTGACAAGTGGCTCACACTCATATATCTGCATTGATGCGCTATTGGATTTTTCTAGGGGCGTAAACAGATGTTTCATGGATCAGATATGCAGTTTTCTCATCCGTATCCATGTCCAATCATAAATATTCAAGTATCTTATTCAATTGAGAATAGTTGATATTCAATTGTAATTATTTGAGCATTCAAATTAGTGTATCTGTAATTTAGTCATATCATTTTATTTAAAATTGAGCTTTTAAAATTCTGCCTTATTTACAAAAACCTGTGCACACACATACACACATTTATGGATAGCATACACTTTCATAAATAACACTTGAAGTTCACATGTATATATATATATTTATTTGTTTTATATATCTTTGTAATTTACAAAGTTATGATATCCATTAGAAAATTTTCCATCTCTGTTATTTGAAACAATATTTTATTATTATCATTCAAATAATATGAATTTTTAATTATTTATTTTTATATATTTTATAATATATCAAATTTGGTACATATGATTATTAAAAATATAATTTTTGAAAAACAATTGAGCGCAACATGAATTTTACAAAAGTATATGAATGAATACATCAATTAATTTTAAAAAATAAAATATTATTGAAAACACATAAAAATTTGATCATACATATAAATTAATTTTTTCAAACATGATTTATTGGATATAATTAAGGGATACAACGAAATTATAGATAATCGAATATATAAATAGATATGTATTTGGAGCAAATATTTGATTATCATATTCGTATCCATTTATAATTTGGATATTTGTAAACGGATATAGATAATATACCTTGTAAACAAATTCGAATGAGAGCTGTAATCGGATTTTCTATCATCCATTGAGCCTTGGATTTTTCATTAATTATATGGGCTTTGAGCTCCAAATTAAATAATGCCATCCAATTCTATGCCTTCAGGTGCTTTAAATATGTTTTATACAGTACATTAATAGACATATTTCTGACCACGTTCCATTGAATATATAGGTTGTAAGATATGCATGAAGGCACATTCCATTTAATTCTTTCGACTGATTGTGTGTTTGTTGCCAACTGATCCTGATCTCATGCATCATTATTCTTAAGTTGATATCCTGTTGCTTGTCTATTTAGGGGAAATATGAGGAGACAATCAAAGAGTGCACAAAAGCATTGGAGTTGGATCCTAAATACATAAAAGCTCTTTTAAGAAGAGGAGAGGCACGTGAAAACCTTGAACAGTATGAAGAGTCAATCGCTGGTAAAGTCGAATTCAAGACATCCAAAGGGTTATATAATCGACAAATATTGCATGTTTTCTGCATTTTTAATTACTTGTTCTCAGAAAAGGCATTGAGTTTTCCATCTTTAGTTCTCTTGTAGCCCCAAGTGCTGCATGTATGATATGCTCATGATTTGGTTGATGATTCGGATGGGCGATGGGGCTGTTTTGGGCTGTGGATTCTTATATTTGAATAAGTTCTTGGTGTCTCATGCAATTACACTGCGGAGTCGTTTCCTTGTGTGATTGAGCGTGTTCTTTGGATTACCTGATTTCTTCTGTTTCTTTCCTTGCAGACATGACGAAAATCTTAGAACTGGATCCATCAAATGACCAAGCTAGAAGAGCTATCATCCGTTTAAAGCCATTAGCTGAAGAAAAGCGTGAGAAGATGAAGGAGGAAATGATTGGTAAGCTAAATTTAGTTTGCTTCTTCTGTATTTTTTATATTAGATTTATTTTTTATATTAGATTGGGGTGCAAATGGATATTGATCGCAGTGGATATGTTGTGTCTGATTAATTTATGCAATATGCCTATCCGACTCATATTCGATGGATATCAAAACAATATCTAATCGGAAATCATTGAATATTAATTGAATTCGTATATATCCGTATTCAATTGTAGTTTTCCAAGAATTGGATCTGATTATGAATGTTGGAACATTTATGTCCAATTAGGGATATTTAAATATCCAATCCGATTGTGAACATTCGGATATCTACACCCGAATGTGATAATATTCAAATTCATTTATCAGCAACATATTTTCTGGAATGATTAGAGAAAAAAATAAAGCACTTATAGCCTTAGAATGAAAAAGAGAGCATAACTATGCTTTAAGCAACATGGTTGTATGATCGATAAAATTTAAGAAAAAAGCACCAAGTAGCCTTTTTCAATTGCTGAAACATGTAGCTTTTTTTTCCATATGAACATCAGACGGACGGACGAGGGTAATTTAATCATCTGATGCAGTGTTGTTTACAGTAATAGGTGATGGGTCTATGGAGCTATGAACAGTTAGTTATTTGGGATATGCAAGAGGCAAGTATAAGAGATTGTTTTTGTTTTAGGTCCACTAGTACCCTGTTTAGTTTGATCATGTTCTAGTTTGGGGGTCCTGAACCAATTTTGTCAGTGATTTTTGTAGAGAGGACTATGCAGCAGTCTTCTTACTAGGTTGTTGATATAAGGTCCAATAATTTAGAGAGTGCTTTTTCAGATCAAAAAATAAGAAGAATTTTAAGAGTAAGGACTTTGTTGCCATGTTGGTTAATATGTTGTATCTATTATTACATTGTCCTTTACATATCTCTTTATGAAATGGGCTTGTTTTCTGAGTGCAGGGAAATTGAAAGAAATGGGGAATTCTGTTCTGGGTCGATTTGGAATGAGCGTCGACAACTTCAAAGCTGTCAAAGATCCAAATACTGGTTCCTATTCTATTTCGTTTCAACGCTAGGAGGCGTAATATCCTACATTTAATATTGAATGCATATGTCCATAAGGGGGTATATTTGAGAAATAACAGCTGCTGAAAAAATGCTGTGAATGGGGTCACCTGTTTCTGGTCATTCTTTTTCCATGGTTTTCGTTTCGATCATGTACGTACTTCTGAGCTACATGTTTAGTTGTGTGCTGTGTTCTCTCGCATTGACTGATTTTCTTATGAAACATGTATTTGATGAACCTCATTGTGCAGCTTTCTTTCTTGTTCAATAGGCTTTGTTGTCGTGTAAATCCAACCTTGAAATGTACTCTCATGTTGTGTGTGGAAAGTGGGAATAGATCTGAGCTGAGCTGTAAATTTCTACCCTGAAATTACCTTGAGGTGGCTTATTGTTGTACGTGCCACAAGAGGTTACGAGATTTTGTTTTCTTTATTTGGTGGTGTTCCTTAGAATTGGGAGGCGCTGCTTTGTGTTGGATTTCGGCATCAAGTGAAAGCTTCTATTTTGAAAATTCCCAGCTGCATATGGGCGGCGAGTCAGCGAAATGATGTTGTGAATCATCTGTAGCTAATCGGAATAGTAACTCTTTTGAAACTCTCTTGCATTGGTACCCCACTGTTTTTTCAATAGAAAAGAGAAGTAAACCACGGAAAACGAAATAACTGGTCACTTCCGAGGAGTGTACAAATATATTGAGGAAAGGGGTTCAGTATCTGTGGCACCATTAAATGTGCACCATTGGGATTTAAATCTGTTTGAAATCCATAGAAAGCAGTGGGGTTTGATACCCGATTCGGCAGATCCTTGCAAATGTGAAACCGCCAGTTTTCTCGCACTGCCTCTGTACATCCGTCGGTAAAGCTTGGTATCTCGCACGGCTTTTGTACACTTGTCGGAAAAAACTTGGTACGCCACTTGTCTCGCAATTGATTTATTAATGTCTGGTGCGAGAAAATGGTACCGGCTGTGGGTGTTCCGTTGCGAAAATGGGAACATATGTCATCCGGTTGTAGAATGGGTGTATGATAAAATGTGCTTGACCATGTTGTCCGATCCGTTGCAAAGTGGGGGTCATTAATCTGTCTCGAATTCGTTGCTTGTCGCGTCCTACTTTGGGCCCTAATCCAATCCATCTCGTCCATAATTCGTCAAGATTTGCAAAGTTGGGGTGGGGCGTGGGGGGAGGTTATGGATCTCTCTATCTGTTGCATGTCGTGTCCCAGTCTGTCCCTAATCCAATCCGTCTTACTGTATGTAATTCGTCCTAATTTGTTACAGTATTCGTTGCTAACCAAGCATTTTTTTTGGCATCACACGGTAAACTGTCCACCATATATTGTGATGGTATATTTGTGATGAATGGGATGACCGGAATGCTACGGCATGTCACTGCAAATGACATTTTTGGATGAATTTACGCATTGCCAAAACACAAATTGCATATATCGGCAGCAATTTTGATGGGAATCTTATGACGAATAATCTTTGATGATCTATCTTTCATCACAATTGGAGAAATATGTATATATATATATAGACAACTTCTATTAAAATGACCACCCGGGACATTAATATCCCTATAGGTGTATCATTCTTCAACAAAAAGATCACAAAATAAAGATCAAGAATTTATAAATTTTCTTTGCAATTTCTTTTTCAAGTAATTGAATTGAACCACTTGAAAATGTCAATGTATCCGCAAATATCAACTTAAATAGTATATATGCACCAAGTATATTTGAAAAGACGGAGTATGCTCAATGTCATAAGTCAACAATTGCTCAAATGGTAAATTGTTAAAGCATTTGACTGTTTACTTTCTCTTTATTTAGTGCAGAAAGAATCAAGAATAGCAGAATCAAAACCAATATACAGTTGTGTTACAAGTCCTTTATCTTACAGCACCAGGAAAACCAACGATAAACATGTACCTCGTTGCTCTGGCTGATATAGACTTCACGCCCACGACCTTTGCCTGAGTATTGCAGCGTACATTTCACGAAGATTACTTAGAGCAAGCTAAGATTAGAAGACTGGCTCAAATCTGCGGCAGGCATTGGACCTTGATCCATGAATGGATTCCCAAAGGGGTTCTCAAAATGATGCCCCACCGTTGGTTTCTGTTGCTGCTGTCGATGCATGGAGGTTTCGACTTGGGGCAGTTGAATCGTCTGCTGCATACCTACTGGTGGTTTATCTTGGCGCGTTTCAATCATTGGCACAAAATCATCGCTAATCAATGATGATTCTTGTTGCTGTGGCATGGCTGCTGGTTGTGGGTGGGGGATCCCAGCGATCTGCAAATAATTGTAACCAACCATTGATGGTTGTTGTTGTTGGTGATTTTGTTGCTGCATGAATGCTGTTCCTTGCTGTTGGGGGATCCCAGCCAACTGCAAATAATCATAATCAGCCATTGATTGTTGTTGTTGGTGGTGGTGACCTTGTTGCTGCGGTATGAGTGGGGCTTGCTGGTGGGGGATGCTAGCTATCTGCATAACAATCGGGTTCCCCAGGAGGCTTGGATCATATAACATCCCCGGATTATTCCCATCGGCTTCAAACGGATTGGAGGATACATTCGGCAGCTGATGAGCTCCTTTTGTACTTGTTTTTGCTAGCGCAGTATCATATAAACTGTCGAGTGTTGATCTGTCCAGTACTCTCTGTTTTTGCATATTCAGTTAAACAAGAAAATAAGGTGTGCATATTCTAAAGAAATGTTTAATCGGTTTAGGCACTCATTGAGTTTAAAGCATTGGTTACATGAAAAACCCAACAAATGCTTCCTCCAAATCCACATCCGATGGTGATCCCCCCCCCCCCCCCACACACACACACACATATATATATATGATGCTGCCTCTCAACTCTTAACGTGGATTAAAAAGTTACTTCTTTTGGGTCTCGAGATTATACTATGACGGTGGTTTATCCAACCATGAGACAAACGCCATCCTAGTTGAAGTAGGACTTCTCACAATATAAGCACATGAAAGAGGATGCGTGATATGTATAGCATGACCAGTGGGGAAGTTAATGATCGAGAACGGGAAACTGGGCATCTAGCTACAGCGAGAGAACGAGGGGAAGTACTCCATGAGAAACAAATGATAGGAAATAGGAAGACCTTAGATACTTCTGTTGCCATTCTCCCAAGCCTAGATATCCAAACAAAAACAGACATATGAATGGAATGGGTAGATTTCTGGAAACATATTCCTATACGGCATGACAAAGCAAATATTGTATGCCAGTAATAAATTGATATGCCAATGTAAAAGATAGTTTTAGATAAGCTTGTCATTTGAAGTAAGTGTAACTTCAGAATTCTTGCATTAATGCATATAATTAAGGTGGATTGAACTTTAGATGCATAGACTATTAAGTTGATGCAAATTTCTGGAGAAATTAATCTACCTTGTTCTGTGCAACTGAAGTTGCATCAGGCCGTGTTGTAACTAGTTCAAGTTCCCAACCAGTTGGTTCACTTGACAACTCTGAACCTATTATGAGATTGAACAACACTTTGACACATAATTAGAAAAGACAATCTTGTACTTCCCTACTTCTAGTAAAAGTTGCATACAGCAGAGAACAAGAATCACCTGGCATTGTGATTGGAGGGGGAAGCAGATTCGTTTCATCTGCTCCAGTTGCTTCTTGAATTGGCTCATCCCAGCTCTTAGGATTATAATAAAATTTTGAGTAAGTTACAGGACGCTTTACCATGTATAACTCCAAAGCTACAATGTATCAGAAATCCTCACCAATAGATCAGGAATCAGCGGTGGAGCATCTGCACCACTCTTGTCGTTTCTTGGGCTATCCTGAGAATCAGCAGATGGCTTTGATATATCATTGGGGGCTTGCTTAGGATCAGTCTCCGTATTAGAATCAGGAAAAACGGTCAATTTTGGAGTAGCACCCACTTCATCATTCTGATGGCCAATGGAGGAAAAGTTATTTCAGAGATGTTACCCAATCATTCCATATGGTCAGTTCATAGGTTTTTCAATGTTTTCTTCACATGATAGTGAGCTTTGCAGTAGCTGAAAATTAGAATTGATGGATCTTGTTCTAATAATTAGGAAATGGTATTGGTAGAAGGTGACTTAATGCATAAGATGAATAATTCAACAGTGGGTATGTAGTTATAAACAAAACTTTTTGGAGGAAATTATCGTGTTCAGAAGAGCTGAGGGGGTTTCAATGGATTTAGGGAAGTACGTACAGCTCTTGAAGGAAGCATCGTTTGTGGGGCATTCTTTATGTACGCTTCCATGGCAGCCAAAAATGATGTTGGGGGCTGCATTTTGATAACCAGGCAAAAAAGGAGTGAAAAAGATGAGAAATACTGAAATAAGAGTGCAGGATCTGAAGGAACAACGAAACATTAAAAGTGTGAAGTATATGGTTTTTTACCTCTTCAATTTTGACATACTTCTGCCTTCGTCCAAATTCAAGTCTCCTGCATGTATCAAAGAACTCAGACAACCTCTGCCCCTGCAGCAACATGTGTTCAATTTTAGAATAGGGCTATAATTTGGAGAGAGGTGCATTCTTGCACAAGATGTTCATATACACGAAACCTACTTGTTCCCTTGACTTCTGATAGATTTCAAGTGCTCTGACAGCATCACAACGTAGCATTTCAAAAAACTGTTAAGCACACAAGTTATTTCTATTTCCTATGGAGAGATACTCAAGTTTCATGAAAATAACGAGAATTGCTTCAAAACCTTGTCAACCAATGTAATTACTCCATCTGATATCACTGCATAAAGCCTTACACTTTCTGCTGCAACCTGAAGTAGAATATTATAAGGAGCCAACGAATTAAAACCAAAGGACATCATTAGCGTGGACGAAAATATTATATGAAGGTAAAAGCTAGCAACTGCTTACAATTGAAAGGGCATACTGAATTACGAAATTATATTGAGCTGCTCCAGCAGGCTGCACAATGTTCAGCAATCAGTATATCACAAGACTTACAAGTAGCTATCTTTTGGCAACAGAGCTGAACAAATTAACAGTAGAGACACAATAAAAGCCTTTAAATCCTGGTCAACTGCCAATTCAATACCTCGCAAACAAGGAGGCGAAAAAGAAGTTGTTGCAAAGAAGGTAACTGCTCGAGCAGTTCAGGAATGTCAAACTTCTTCGTTCTCTGTCAAAAGAACAGGTAGCTCAAGAAGTGGAAAACTGGAATGTATTACCAGAAACCTCATCGTTGTTCCAAGAATAGCTACAATGACATCACAGAGTACACATAAATTCACAGATGTCAAGCTACACATAAGAGAACTTGGAAGTAACACTGGTAGTAATATTGAACTCCTCTCAACCTAATAGTGAGAAATGAAGGTTGCTGAAAAGTTACCAGTTTAAGAAGCAACTACGATATTGATAATCAAACCATGTTTATAAAGAGAAAAGAGTGTGTCAACTAATAATTTGTAAAGGACCAGTTGAAGTATGTAGTTCCCATTCAGAGATTTCATGGTGGAGTGAAATCCAATTCAGTTTAACATTTCTCTGATTGGGAACTCAAGAGTTGCACCAAATCAGCAATATATATCATACTGTCTTTGTACGCCTTGTGACTGGCATGGTACTTGCACATGTAGGTAATTTTTATGTGTATAAAACATTCTCATATCCTGATCTCCACATTTTATAGCTTTATAGATGATGGATAAAAGATTCTCTTCACTGGGAGATGCCAAATCTGATCCTGACTAGTGGAGGTGTAAATGAGACATGATACGATAAGGTGAACAAGATGTTACAGCTTAGTATATAAAAGACGATCGGATGTTAGCAAGTAGTAGTAGTAGAAGAAGAAGAAGAAGAAGGAGAATGGGTAGCTAGTTGAGAATTTGTTTTTTTGGTACACTAATTCCAGGATAATGACTGGTATTGTAATTCCAACCCAGTGTGCTAGGAAGAAACTGTGTTTGTTATAAAACTGTACCAATTTAAACCAAGAGCAGAATCAAACGAAACTGGCAAAGCAAAAGGATAGAGGAACCGGAATGAGGATAACAGCCAGATACCAACCTAGAAGAACTAAGGAAAACAAGGAAAAATATTTGTACCAAACCTCTAGATTTCATAAGTAGAGTACTACAAAAGTAGATGTACATTTAGGGCTCAATAATAGCAGGGAGCATTACATAGATCACAGTTCCCTCACGGAGAATTGGCTGGCCATGAAAGCTATGTTGTATACTAAGAGCCATGATACCAGAAAGAAGGGAAAAGCAATGATGAAAAAATCAACAACATTATTTTATCTACTCAGATAGTCAAGAAAATAATCTAAAGACCAGCACAATGAAATACATACCGAGTAATCCCTATGGAAATCATATTTTAGCACACGGAAACATTCCAAGCACTCCTCAATATACAGAGCATATGCACGAATCCATTTGCAATAATCCCATGCTTCAAAATAGAAAGCTGAAATTGTCAGTTCCCACCATATGCATTAGCAATTTATAGCTGCTGTAAATCAAAGAATTAGGAATACCACTGGGGCTTGAGTCATCCTTGAAATGTAATATATTCAACAAAGGACCTCTGGTTTTGTTATGGTACATTAGCTCCTCACAAAATGAATGATCAACTTCCCTTAGTGCACGATGTATAACAATCAAAGTTTTGAGCGCGACCTAGGGGAGGGGGAGAGAGAGAGAGAGAGAGAGAGAGAGAGAGAGAGAGAGAGAGCATAATGTCAACGGAAAATAAAATATGCAAAGAACGAGGGAATTAGAAAAAGAGAAGGACAAGAACTCAGAATGTATATATTCCCAGTCGGAAGATCATGTCCAATTGACAATAAAAAGTTCTCTTTCCTGCCATTTGTACCATGATGTTCGTCATCAGTGTATGATGATAACTACAAAAGGAAGGTAAACTCTTTGCAAATGGCAAGTCTCTTTTACAAAATTTTAGCATCTCAATCATATACATACATGTGAATTTCCAGTATAGTATCTCTAAAAATTAGTAAAACAAATATCAAATAAATTTTATCATCAAGGAACATCCTATAATAATCTTCCATGTTCTGTAACAAGACTATGCCAAGTAAAAAAGTAAGAATCTCAGTCCTGTAAACATTAGTATAGTAAGGGAAGGAAAAAAATTACATAATACCTCTATATAATTATGTTTTCTGAAATATACAGAAGAAAAAGAACTCATTAGTGGATGAAACTACGAAATCAGATAAACCAGGCAGAACTGTCAATCAGATGTTCTTGATCTGAGTGAGGAGTTCTAAAAAGGTAATCCCTTGATTTAAGGAAAGAAAGTACAATATTCAAGAGAATTGTAGAAATATAACAGACTATAGTTCTAGCAACGCTAAGATTTGCTTATGGAGCAAGAATGATTAAGGAAACCTCAGCAGAAGTGGCAGAATTTATAATATTCCAAACTCTGAAGCCAATTGACTTAAACTCAAATAAGATTTTACATAAAAGTGAATTAAAAATTTCCACATACAAAGCCTGCAAAGGCATAGACTGCTCTATTGGTACTGAGCCTCTCCGGTTTCAGCAAGGATTGTGCCTAGGGATAGACAGAAGGAGCTCCTAGGGGTAGCCACCTCCTTAAGTCTAGACAAGGTTGCACTTCATACATATTTTCATTCAACTTAAATCCAATCCCCTCCTCCCCCCCACCACCCCCCCCCCCCAACCCCCGCCCCAAAAAAGAAAAAATAGTAACCTTCCTTCATAATTTTTCAAAAGAAAACCTAATATCACCCTTCCCAAATCAAAGTTCCTCAAATAAAATTTCTGACTTTGTCCCAGCTTGCTACCCAATTATGTCTGTAGAATAGAACTCTAATCCAATATTCGTATTTGTTTTTTTTTTTTTTTGGGTTCCTTGTTGTGTGTATATTCTTGTAACAGATAGTATGCAAAAACCTTTTCATCCAGAAAACTTCTCTGAAAGCACAAACTGGCTAGTGAGAAAATTAACTTCATCTGTACTTTATTTGTAGTCAGAATATTTTAAAAGAACTTATAAAATTCATTGGTTCTGGATGATCTGCAAGTCAATGAATTTCATTCCAGTGGTTACTTATGCTGAAATGAATGGAAGTTGATTGGGAAAATATTTTGAATTTCTCACTGAGTATAACGAGGCCTCTTTTTGTTTGGAAGTTAAACTGATTAAGGTTCAATTTATAAAGAAAAGTTTGCATGGTTCACCATACTTAGATCACTACCGATTTGAAATGTTGTGCTAATTCAAATTATACAAAAAGAAATCCTCAACCTCAATATATGAATTTTAATTCTAAAAAGTTATGTTGCATGTTAAAATTAATAAAATGATAAGATTAAACCTCTGAATAAAGAACCTTTGGCTCATCCTACCTATAAATAGATTAATTAAAAGAAAAAAGAATATTAAGACAAGGGCCTAGAAGCATACCACCCAAGTACGGGTTTTTGCAAGTCGCTTTGTAAGTGCATGTATGCAGTAAGCAACATCTTCTCGAGGTCTTGAACCAGAAAGTGCAGCAAGAATAACTGATGAAAGAGGAAGATAAATGGGTATTACAATTATTTTCATCTTCATACTTTTGTAATTCAGAACTCAATCTTTAAAGGAAAAATGACACAGATTAACAGCAAAATTTTTCAAGAAAATAGAATACAAAAAGGCACAGGTATGATGCCAACTCACATCTTACGTGCTTCTCTTTTGGCAAGCACTCAACGTGGTTTGTGGCTTTAAGAATGGAAACATTTAGGTCCTGAAAAAATTAGCATTATGTATAACCTTCTAAAATCAAGAATCTTCACAAATTGATGCGATCATATCACCTTATATTCACTATTGACTTTGGCCATTCCAACCAATGTAGAGTCTTTAATAGCTTTGATAGCTTTTCTAAAATTTTGTTGGCTGGTAGTTGCGGCAGCCATTTTGAACAGAGCCAAAAACCAGGAAACCCTAACAGCTGAACAGGAGAACCTATAATTAACAGGACAAGAAAGTATGAAAATCAAATCATCGCTGTTTAGATATTAGATACCCATCTCTTGCAAAGTTATCATAGCAGACAACAATCATTCTGCTCAAGCCTACAATAACAATGACCAATTTACATCTAATTAGTCTCAATTACAAACTTCATTGGGGACAGAGAACAGTATTATTTCTCTTGCATCTCAACCTCATACCTCAACTTGCTGTTAATCTCTTCAGAATTTCATATGTGAGCTACAACCTTATTTTCTCAAGTTCCCTTTGGTTTTTTGAATCTCGCACAACTTATGTCAAGTAAGTAATACTACCAGCACAACTGAATCAGTAAAACACAATTTGTAATGTCTCACAGCAATTCAGCCGTAGTTAATGAAGACTCTGTTTAGTGATGATTCTCCAACGTAGACTATTAAGTTCAGAAACCTAATTGATTTATTTTTAACTATTTTGACAATTTAGCAATAAAGACAAACTCAGGGGAGCAGAAGTATTTATTTCATGCATTATCACAGTTATTCTAGGAGAAACTTGCAAATAATTGTGATTATTAAAAAGCATGTCTTTTCCCCGAGAAATCAACTTGAACTCCAATTTCAAATGCAAATTTAAATAACATTGGAAAATGTATTCACAAATGTTGAGGGTAGACCTATCACACTAAAGGAAAACCTACAAATAAAATCAGTTCAGATAGCAGTTGAGAAAAAAGATATACTCTTCAATCTGAAAAACATAGAATACCAAATTATCACTAATAACTCAAAAGCCTGCAGCTAATAGTGCCAACAACCAATCGCTCCAAGAGAAAGAGCCATTCTAACTGCATTTTCAGATTATGTTCCAGAAAATTGAAAAATAAAAAAATAAAAATCGATCCACTGAACCCGTACCAGTCCAAGATAAATCACCATAAAAAGAACGTAATCGAATTGCTCACAAAACCAATTAACACAAGGATGCTCGATATACATCCCCACAGGATGCAAATTCGGCAATTGCATTTGAATGTAAGCACGCAAATGGTTAAGAACCATAATGACCGCCATTATTCACCACATCACCTTCAGCAAATCTACGTGTTTACGTGCGTGGGAAAGAGAAATGACGAGATTTTTGTAGAGAGTGATTTACCTTATGAATCGATCGCCGGCGACCTGTTCCGGGTATCCTGCCGCCGTTACCTGAAAGTAGAGAGAGAGAGAGAGAGTAATGATACGATAGGTGCAATCAAAGGCAAAATCCTCGAGAGGCGATCTTATTGGAATGAGGGAATTACTCTAGTGCTTGGAACAAATAAAATCAGATCCTCTAATATCGTTGCTCATTTTCACACGTTGCATGCTTTATTATGGCAAGTAGATGAAGATGATGAATAGTTCCATGTTTTTAAAACACATAAATTACTTGTTCTCAAAAAGGGCAAGATTCGTTGAATTTTTGTTTCATTTCTCACCTTCGGTGAAAATTATGCATGAATAACATCTTATTTTTTGAAAAAAAACAAAAACACTTCAGAGCAAAAAATTTATATTTCGATGGATTTTACCAAAAAAAATATCAGAACCAGAAATTTAGAAGCTATCACAGGGTAGCTTCAAATAAAAACACATTTTAAAGCATTTTTATTTATCGTATCCAAATGTAAAATTGTTTGGATGAGGAAAAGAAAAAACAAAAAAAAAACTCTGACTCTACTATATAAAGCATTCTCCAGAAAAGTATTTTTTTATTTTTTTTAAATCAATCCAAAAGAGCCCAAATATACAACAAAAAATAATACTTAAATGTAGTAGTATCATTTCCGAAACCCAATTGTTAAGTTGAAAAGAGCATTTGAGTGTAATGGTGATAATTTATAAGTCCATTGTTAGTAACAATAAGGGCGAAGCACAGCTATAATCGTTGAGGTTTGGTATAATTATAATTTAACCCATAGGCTATGGTAATTGTAATTTTCTAATAATCATGAATTAAATTGTAAATACGCCAACCCTGAAGGAGCGTAGCTATAGTTCGCCCTAAAAATAATATTTGCATGCGACAATGATAATTGATGAGTCCCATTGTTAGACAATATAATTGCATGCTATTATTTTAGATCTTTGCTACGAAAATAAAAGTGACTTGTATTATAGTCGAAAATAAGATAAACAATTAGTTTTAAATTATTAAAAAAATTAAAAAAAAAATGCAATCCTATTTGCATTGTTGGATATATATGTTTTTTTTTCCCCCTCTCAACACCCCGATTTTCGATATACTGACCAACTAATTCAGATTCGAACATTGTAGAAGACTAATCTAAATTCGAGTATTACAAATGGCTTATATGAAAACTACCCTCTTAATCTAATTGCTCAATTCACAACTTTAGCATTTGAACTGAACTGCTCAATTCACAGCTTAAGCATTCGAACTAAATGTTGCATTCGAACTACGAACTAGTGAGATAAATAAAAAGTGTACAATTTATCCCAAAAAAAACAAAAGTGTACAACAGGGGCATTTGCAAATCAACCTTGAGTAAACATAGCACTCCTCTTTGGCAGCAAATTTATACAGTTTGAAGCTGTACAAAAGATCATTTTATTTGAATCCAAGAAGTATGAATTATGAGCTGTAGTTGTACTTCTCCTCTACCAAAAATTAGCCCCAGCCAGTCCACAGATTATATGGTACGTGATTTTGCACAATCCTACACGCAACAGTGGCTCTGTCGGGACGATACGTATAACTACTCCTCCAAACTATGAATTCAAGGCTTTCTCATTGCTCTTGTCAGCCAACATTTCTGCATGTTGCTCTAAGTACTCTCTGCTGTTCATTTCTGTTATCCTGCATAAAAACACAACTCCCATTTTGTTACGCCACAATCAAAGATTGTAATACCCCATCCCACATCGGGAAATTGAAGAAAAGTTGAACTCATGATAAGCTTGGCTTAAGAACTCAAGTGCATCCACTAAATATTCCTTCTGAGCGAGTTGTTCATAGCCCAATTCAAGGGTGCACTCGGAGGGTGTGGAAGCAACTCTCGTGTCCAACAGGGCTCGCAGGACCCAGGGCGTGATAGAAACCCTTACTAGAGAGGATAAACCAAAAATGTGTGTAGACAACTTCAATTGCAGATGAAAAGTCCATCTTCTATTATGAAGGGAATGAGTACAACTTTGAGGAGATGAGAAGGAAAAAGGTGAAAAAATCAAGTATTTTTTTTCAGTTTTATGGAGTAATCTGGTGTAATTACAAAATTGTCATTCCTAACATTTTACAAGTTCCAACATCTCATTTCATCCAAACAATTTAAGATGTTAATAAGATCAAGCAACAGATAAGATGTTTAAATAAGCTCAGCCAAACACGCTATAAGTCTTCTCATTTTCTTCCTAAGAAAATAGAATAGAACCCCTTACCTACTAATGGTGCGATCTTTAGCGAAACCTAATTCGTTATCCACGCAGATGTCAGAGTCATCAGATTTCCTCGATCTTGAAGAGGTTCTAGGTGCCATTTGCTGAGCATCAGCTATTGTTATGATCCGCTCAAAAAGCTCAATGGGAGTCCCCTCGGCAGTGCACAATAATCTAGCTCTGTTCTCATATATAACCTACACATACAATAGAGTAGAAGATTCTCCGTAATTGCCCAACTTTTGATAATATATCAATTCTAAGTTCTCAAGAATCAGTAATATGAGGCATCAATTTACACTACATTTTTAATCCATACATAATGAAACAAGTTAGCAAGTATGAAGGACTAACATCAACTAATGTGACAAACCGATATGCTGCAGTCCTATTGGAGAGTCCGAAAATCGGCACACCATCCAAAGCCAGCGTATGAAAGTTCTCTGATAAAAAGGAAACAAATAACTGAGTATAAATAACGTGTGCCTAATGCATCACCCTTAAGGCCTTACTCCTATTCTGTTGTAGAAATAGAGAGAAACGCAAAGCTTAAATGACTTACTGAATAGCCCAAAATAGTCTGCAGCTCCGAGAGGCCTGTCACAGAGTTCCTCGAAAGGAAAATAAGCACATCCGTTGGCACCAAGCGGAACCTGAAAAGTAATATAATTAGAGAAGAAAATATAACATTAAAGTCGATCTAAATCCAACCTATTTTCAGCATTAGCTAATCTTGAAAAAAAATGGTGGTATACCTGCAATTTTCTCCCCATGACAACTTCGACCTGTTGTGGAACAGCTACGTGGTCCCCGATTAATTGTTGAAATTTTTGCTTAAGAAGTGCAGACAAGTGTTTGCCGACAAAGTAGAAACCTTGTTCTGCCTGAAATTCAAATAGACCATAAAACTTTTGCATATATAAGGAAGATATCTTGGCATGAATACTGAAATTCACAGCCAGAGAGATCTGGAAACCGTACCGATGTCATTTTTCGATAGTCCACAGATGACCCGATTTCATGAACTACACATCTTTCCTATATCAGAATCCAAGTATAAATCATTACGTGGTTTAACTTAGTAAAATGGGAAAAACAATATGAAGGTCTTGAAAAGAAACACTCCTGCTTTGTCCCTTTGACAATCATATGTGCCATATAGCCATAAACATCCCAATTTAGACTCGACTTACCATTTATAGACTGACATACACGTACCTTCAGAGTAGCAATGAATGGAAGAAACAGATCCCTTTGTAGTCCCCCTTCGTAAAGCTTATCAGGCGCTCGGTTTGAAGTAGCAACAAGAATCTACTCATGTACCACATTACAAATTACCAATTATTATACTACTTAGCAAGCCACAAATCAATTTAAAGGCATACTCAAAAAAAGAATGGGATGTTATAGTTACTTACAGCTCCATTACTAAATAAATGTCTAAACAGACGATTCAGAATTAAGGCGTCAGCAACATCAGTCACCTGAGGAATAAAACAAAAAATTAACAACCTGCATGAGAACTAAGTTATAAGCGGGCAGAAAATGGACTCTTTGCAAACAAAAGCAGTAAAGTTGCACATCATGTCTGCTCAACGTACCATGAACTCATCAAGGCATAGCAATATAGCTTCATCCGATAGTTCTCCAGCAACAACTTCTAAAGGATCTGCCACTCCCTTGTGCCTCTGCAGTTGAACTTTATTATGATGTTGAAGATTCATCATGATATTTTATTATCACGCATAACTGTGGTTAAATATAAACAACTCAACCAACTCAAATCTCTCTTTTCATTGGAAAAGCTGACCGAAAAATCTTATTCAGACAAAGGCAACAAAATTTTACTATATACTACATAATTAGGCAAAATGCCCTTGAGGCACTTAACTATGCTTTTATGTGGATGTCACATCAATGCAACATTTTTACACAAAAATGCTGACTAGAACTTTTCCAGTTTTTCCAAAGAGATGGAAGAAATAACCAATACCGTATAACTTATTTTTTTTCCATGGCAGCTTTTCTAGATGCTTCTCATTTTAATGCTGTCAATTCTGAAATACTATCCTGTATTTTTTTTTTTTGCTTTCCATAATCGTTACGAGCTTTTAAGTGAGACTCCAGTGTCTACACCTTTTCTGGTTCTCTTACTTCCTTCAAAAAATAATAGCAGCCCATGCATGCAAGTGTGAATCGGTTATATTCATCAAATAATGACTCTGTCGATATACTTTTATGGTCTAAGTAGTTATCACTTACGAATCAAACCACAAGACCATCAACCACCATGGAGTAGAAATTCATACCAC
>JAOWBU010000658.1:0-25000 GCA_026212405.1 Petrea volubilis
TCTAGGCATATGTGCTCACTTACTTATTTTCGTACTATAAATTTCTCTATCCCCCCATACTTACAACAACGAAGCCACCATTTGCATTTTGGGTAGGCAATACATGCAACAACATATCGTGACTTCGTTGATCTTTTGATAGAAAACTGAAACTTTCTTGTCAGAGCAACAAATTTAGCTGTTCTCACCAATTCGCCCTTGTTGTTGAACAAGTAACCTACACACAAATCTGACTTCTCACCAAACGAATGGCCTGATTGACTACTTTTCAACCCATCTGAATTTTGTTCACTTAACATGGTTCTTGATTGATTTGTAGCGACATTTTTGTCAATAGGTTCCTCTTTGTATGACTCCTTTGCATGGATAACGTCTTCACTTTCTGCAACATTATCAAACAATATGCCACCATCACTACCAGATGAATTACAACCGAACATTGCATTATCATTATCATTGTATAAGTAATTGACATGCTTGTTTAATTGACACCATCAATTCGCGACTCAAAAGGATCTTTCTTCTCGACGGTAGAGGCAATCGACACTTTTAAAATTGGTCTCCATCCTTCATCAGCACCATCAGCAAAGTATATATTTAGATCTTCATTGACTTGATTTCAGTTGGATATACTATGTATGGTGGAGGTGGAGCTCTTGATATCATATACTTAATTGTAACATCAGATCGCAAGCAACCCAAACGACCCTTTGTAATGATTTCGTCGACTAAGTTGTTAAATGTAACATCTTTGCTCACAACAATAGCAATAGTGACTTTGGATTTCGCAGTCCACCTCCAACATATCTCCGCTTCTGCCTCGCCAAATTCAACACCAATAACTATTTCTTCTTCCATACTGCGGTCAATGAATGTAACTATATTTTGTACAAAAAGATTAGAAATATTATCGAATTATCGACAGGAAGGCAAAAATATTTTATATAACAAGATCGTGTGATCGATAAAACATGATCGGTCGATCGAACAAAAACTACCTAAATTGGTTAGTTGAGATCGAACAAAAACTACCTAAATTGGTTAGTCGACCGAACAATCTTAGTACATAAAACTATCGATCAACCGATCTCAACTAATTATAGATATTAGAAATATCAATATTGATCGGTCAATTGAACAATCTTAGTACATAGAACCATCAGTCATTCGACCTGAACTTAAAGAAGGATCAAGAGACCGATCATACGAATAGTTCAACCGACCGAATAAATGAACACAACATCACATCACAAAAATACATAAAGTATGGAAAGCTGCTTGAGCACAACAATGGTACCATAACTGTCGAATTAATGAATTAATGAATGTTCATTGAAACCCATAACTAAAATATTGCATTAGTGGTAAAATCTCAACAACCCACTGCCAAAATCGATGATAAAATTTAATATCTACCATCGAAGAAATTTTATTACTAAAAATGTTTTTGGTTGTGAAGAAACTCTTCTTCAAAACTCTCCCTCTTCGCAATATATGACTTACATAGGTCGAAAACTTATTATATTGTATAAACAAGAGTAGATCTTCATCTAGGTTACAACATCGATAAGAAAATGAACCAAAATCGCAATAAGAATTGAAGAATTTTAGGGTTTTCTCATGTGAGGAAGAAACAATTCAATTTTTGTTAATGTGGAAAATTTCAGGGAGTGGAATATAATTTCAGAAAGATAGCTAAATAAATAACTAAATGAATGATAAGTTACTAAGTAACCCTAATAAAAAAAGGGCTATATAGCTAAAAAACACTTGGAGGCTACATAATAAAAATCAGACTACCAAAGTGTTAAATAACAAAATCCCCCCCTAGGGTTGAAGAGAACTAAATAAGACTATGTCTTGCTTGGTTTATGGCAGTGTAATGAACCATCGAAAGCTTATAATGCGAATGACAAGATTGCCCATTACTTGATAGTTATTACAACTTCTGCCATGCAATCCCCTAAAACAGTTTAGCAATTCATAGCTCTCATAATTGAAATTCGCAGTATTTCCGTATAGTATCCATACGTAAGAACAATTAAAATGTATTTTTATTTTTCGTACATATTTTGAATTTAATTAAAAAAATTCGTACTATACTCGTACAGTACCTCGTGCTTTTAATATAACTCATTTTGCGACACTTCTTTTGCTATGTCTCACCTGTACGATTGGAGCTCACTTGTAGTATATTAGATATTTGTCATCCAACTAATATTTAGTATGGTCGCCTTAAACAAAAATAATCAACTCACGTTAAAATCAAAGCAAAAGCAATACATAAAAACCAATTATATAATATAACTGCCGGTCCAAAAATAGGCGTGAGGCCTAAAACAACACAATTGTACCAAACTATAATATATCTAAAAGGTTATATAGCAAAATTTAAACACTATATTCGATATTTGTCTATCGCCCATATCAATCTTTACTCAAGCAAATGATCTTTATTAGAGATAAAGAGTGGAAAGAATTGGAATTGTAAGTTCGAATGACTTAGTAATGCCATATATACATATATACAATTGAGGCAAAACGATTATACAGAATACTTAAAACAAAAAAAAAACATGATTTTCTTACATGCAACATAAACAATTCTAGGAATAATTGCATATCACGTTGTAAAACTTGTTTGGATCATGAAATGATGAGCTTCCTAGACATATCTCCAAGACTCCAACCTTATGTCTACCCAAAATAAATAAACTATAATTGAAACTCTTATACCTCCCATGTCGAGAAATCACCTCAACATCGAACAGATACACAGTGGACCATGTGGCCGTGCGATATAACAATCCAATTTTACTATAGATAATCTCCACCTTACGTAAAATTATATCCTATAGAGTGGTATCATATAAAGAGGACCACATTGTATGTCCATTCTGCCTGATAGTCCATTTTATTGACCCCGGACCCAACTCTCCCAAATGTGTCAATATATCATATTGCAGACTTGGGGTCCATTGGACTGGAGTGGTTGGTCCAGAGGGTCCTTAGATGTTTTGGGCCAACAGATTTCAGCGTGGCTATCACGTGCCCACATAGTGATGTACTTGATGAGTTTTGGAGTGCTGACGTGGAGGGTTAAACTTGTGAGAGTGGGGTGGCAAAACAAGAGTTGCCCAATGGTGGATGTGTGGTTTATTGGTGTTTCACGGCAAAGGAAAAGGCTAATATTGCATGTGCTTCAACTAAGTTGGCTCTGCAATGCTGGATGGAGGTCGCCGAGGTGAAGGCCGACGTTGGGGGCGCCATAGTGGCATTCCCTTGTTTAGGATCATTTTAGACTAGTCTTAAGTACTACAATATCAACTTTTGCATTGATCTAGGTACATGTTTGGAATAAAAATGGTGATGGCCATTGTGTTGGTCCAACTTTATAAATGTTGAAGGGATGGGTGTATTCTAATGTGTATTATGATTAATTATCAGAAAAGAATATAGTATAGCATTTTTCTGTTTTGATGCATATAAGTCGGAAGTTCTTACCATATTGTAATTATAAAATATACTATTTCTAATAACACTTGCAAGCGTGAAATTTTATGGCTTAAGGTATACACTCAAACAAAACACTTTAATGAATGGAACTAAGTTTTATTCACGTAATCCTTGTGATAAAATTCTTGATTCTTCACAATCATTGAGTGATTTGTACAAGTTGAATTTACAAAACAAATTCTTCTAAGAATAAAATTGAATTGTGATACGATTTGCATATGTTTATGGCTCCTTATAAGTAATTTTTTTTTTCCATATATGAGATCATATACCGTATTTTGTTACAACTATTGATTTCTAGAATTCATTTAGAAACCTGCAAAATAAAGTGCCACTAAGAGGTCCACAAAACTAGTGTTTACTATTTATAAGATGTGCTATTATTTTTATCATAGTATGTTCATGAGAAGATCAAATAGGCCAATTTTATTTAGGCTTCCTTCTCCACATTTCATCAATTAATCAATTTATTCCTTGGAATATATATATATATATATATATATAGATATATATTACATATTTTAATTTTGATTTTCCACATCATCTCCAGAAAAATGACAAGTTGGCATGTTTCTTTTTCTTTTTTCACTCACATGTCAATTTTTTTCCTTTCAATCATAGAGCAGACACAGTACTATTTATGCCTTAAACCTGAAGCCTCTCAGTAAAACTCAATAAATCAAGTTTGGAAGTCCTGAATGCCTGTTGCTTTTCCAAATATTTGTAATTTGATTTCTGATACACACACACACACATATATATATATATATATATATATATATATTATTTGGGTTAATGTGATTTAGTGGTTCTCAAAGTATAAAGGTAGTATTGTTGTAGTTCTTAAAGTTTAAGTTGTATGTTTTTAGTCATTTATATGATAAATTAGTTATAGCTTAGTCCCTTAACAAATTATTCGGCCAAATTTTATTGAAAAACATTTATTTGAATGGCAGCATAATCTTCACTTTCACTAGTCTTTTCAATAGGACCAAGATATTTATCTATCCCATACTTGCGTTCCAACTCCTTAAACATCATCGAATTAAACCGCCATCTTTCCATAATGTTTTCTTGCCCCTATTTGCATAAAAATACAATAAATAAATAGTAATTCAATCCACAATTCTTGATTTTTATTTGAATATCTTATGTCCTATCAGACTAAGCATAGAAATTCAATCACTACTAATAATAGGAAGTGTGAAAGGGATTCTCTTTTGTTTTGTAGGAATTCGGGGGTAAGACTTCATTATATATGAATATGCTGGATTCTCTTTTCCCCTAAATAAGTGTTTTACATTAAAATTTTGTTGGAAATTTTATTAAAACGATTAAAGTGTTACTTATTTATAAAGTAAATGAGTAAAATGTGATTATTTGAATTTTAGAAACTGTTGGGCATTAAGCGCAACAATCACACACACATAATCAAATATAAACAAGAAAGAAAAGAAAATTGACATAAGAATTTAACGTGGTTTGGCCAGAGTAGCCTAGCTACTCTACCAGCAATACAAAGAGAAAAATCCACTATTGTGAAAAACATACGTGTACAATCTAATTTTCAGTCTTTTTCTAGAACCTTAAACCTCCCTTATATATAACTTTGAAAGTGGGAGAAAACATAGGCTAAAAATAGAAGTCCAAATCGTGGGGGGCTTGGACCTCCATTAAAAAAACTTCATTTCGAGTCGCACCACAGGTTCTTCAGTCAGATTATAATTCAGATTCACTAAAATTCAAGTCACATCAACAGAAACTAAAATAATTCTAACTTTAAACATTATGACTATTAGTAGCATTAATCCGATTATTTTTAAGGAAAAATTACGTCTACAACTCTTAAAATAGTTTCTTTTGTTTTAAAAATTAAAAATACCACCTTGAGGTTTAGGATATTACTGTAAACATTAATAAAAATGTTCAAAAGATAACATTCCTACAACCATAGTAGTCAATCCAACCACCAAGAGATGTGCATCGGTAAGCCTGATAAAATTCCTCAATCAATTTTGTTATTTTCATCAACTTTCGCGAAATACTTTCACATTTTATGGGGGTGTTTGCACAAACTTTTGCATTTGAAAAAGTTATAGTTGTAGAAAAAATTGGAAAAAGGCTTAGTAAAAGTAGGTAATGTTTGAAAAGAGAAGTGAAGAAGTAAAAAGAAAAATAGTTGGAGTGTTTAAAAAAAAATTGAAAAGTGATTCATTGTGAGATAATCAACTTACAAATAATTGCAAAATACCCCGAGATAGAAAAAAGTTGGTTTATAGTTGATTCCAGCTTCTAGTGTTTTTTTTTTTGCTAGAAAGAAGCATAAGCTAATCTACCAAACATTATCCAGTGCCTAAAAATAATAACAAGTACAAAAGTATTTTTTTAAGCTATTGCAAACACCCCCTAAATCACCACAATCACAATCAGGCATCACCATCTGGAATTCGATACCACCACTACTTTTTTTTATTGAAATCGACTCCATATATAACATCTACATCTTGTACTTGCCAAAACTTTGGGAAAATCTAGCCAAAATTAATGGAAATGCAACTCACAATAATATCATGCCTTGATAAAGGACAAATTTTATTAAGTTGATACATACCTAGTGGTATTTGTAATTTTTAAAATCATAAAAACTAATTTATAATTACACTATACTGAAGGGATATAAATATAATTTGTCCTATTTTTTTATTTGAAATACCTGTATATCCTCTTTGCTAGAGGTCTAAAATGTTGTATAACAACCCACGTGTATGGTGCTCAACATTTAATTCCTTGGCCAAGTGCTATCCTTAAGCCTTCTTGACTTTCAACTCTCAAGCAAGTACCATCCTACTTTACTTAGAAGTTTGAATTCTATTTAAATCCAAATAAAAGTCGTTTGAGCGAATAGGTCAACTATCTTTATATCCAAAAAAGTAATTAATGAATAATTAAGGTGAGTTACGACCACTATGTTGGTCCTAATTGCACTACCCTTGCTATATCCTACATCAGTAAGTTGCATTTTTTTTAAAAAACAGGACATAATTTGAAATTAAATTTTTTGTGATTATCAGTGAATCATATATATATATATATATATATACATATATACAGTTCTGGTCTTATGAATAAGCAAATGTAAACCAAGTTATATTTTATTTCTCTAGCACATTTCAAAACTTATAAAAACCTCAAGCAAGTATGATCCATCGATCATGTAGACTAGGGGTGTAGGGGTCGGGGTCGGGCGATTTTTAACAAAAAAACTTTAACTTGATCCGATATATGCAGATTAACAAAATTAAAAATCGTAATTGTATAATTATTTTTTTAAATTGAGTAGTTTGGGTTATGCAGGTGCGGTTTTTATAACGGTCTATTGAGCGAATTGACGGATTTTAAGTACATTATTCACAATTTAATTTATTATACCATCACATCCAATATAAATTGTAAAAATAAAAAAAAATAGAGCTTATTAATATTTCTATTCATTGCAGTGTCAAAATAAATAGAAAAATAAAAAAAGGAATAATTCCATAATCCACCCCTGTGGTTTGGCAACCTTGCTGAAAACCCCCTCATGTTTAAAAATATGCTAAAACCTCCTTAGTTTTGAAAAATTTGCTCACTTGCCCCCAGCGGTCAGTCACAATTGACAGCATTAATTTTACCTTAAAGTACCCGTTATGCCCCTGTTCTTAGAACTATTGAATTTCAATTTTAAAAATGAACGGTTCAGATTGACTTTAAATATAAAAATATAATATTTAAATAAAAAAATCAAATATAAAAAACACAAACATATGAATATATATATATATAACACAATCTCACACACACACGTATATAACACAGCCACACACACACACACACACATATATATATATATATATATACACACACACAACACCGCACACTCTATGTGTGTGCACAATATAAAAAATATATATTTCAATTTAGTACTTAAATTTTTTTTAGGATGAAAAATATATATATTATTAAATTTCTTTTATAAGAATACTTTTTTAAGAATTATTTGAAATAATTTATTAAATTATAATAATTTAAAAATACAAAATTATATGAAATAAAATTACATGATAAAGAATAAACACAAAAAAAAACCAAATAATTGTAATTAGAGAAAGTGGTTTGTGGGTTGAGAACATGAGTTTTTTAAATTGGATGTAATATTATAACATTAACCTTTTTATTTGCTTATTTATTGCATGTGTTTATTAATTAAAATGATAAAATTAGCACATCAAAAATTGGTATCTGAATTAAATCAATTTTATGTTTCATATAAAATTGAAGGGCAAATTTTATAAAATCACATAAATAACCACTATTTGTGAGACCAAAATGACTTTCTTTTTATAATAATATAGATATTTAATAGAGTCACAAACACACATATATCATAGAGACACGCACACATAAACACATGCAAAAACACATAGTTGCACGCACGTATATACACACACAGAAATAAACACACACAATCACCGTCGTCAATCTTATGCTGCCGCCGCCGCCGCCGTTCCTTGCCGGATTTTTTCGAATCTTACAGTTTTGGGATTACCTCTTTCTCCTCTTTCCAACCGTGTAGGAGCCACTGGCGTTATGCATCGTCAAATTGCCGGTCAAAGTCGTCTTCTCCGCGGGTTTTTCTCTTCCGATCTACCTCCGTCTACCTTCGTTCTTGCCACTATTGGTCTCGTTGGCTTTGCCGTCCCTCCCTCCTTCAGATCTTCCGTGGGTGATTCCGACTATTGGGGATGGTGGACGGTGGTTGATGGTGGTGAGGAAGAAAGAAGAAAAATAATAAAATTTTATAAAAACAGAAATAAAAATCTAAAATAATAAATCTTATATAGTTGTAATTATTTTTATATTTTTTAATATTTGATTATGATATTATATTTTAAATAAAATAAAATATTAAATTTTGAAATAGTTAAAATAAAATTGGATTGTATTTTATGTTGTATTATAATTTAAAAATAAAATATAGGCTTACTAAAAATAAAAATAAAAATAATGATAATTTTTGGGTTCTTTGAAAATTTTAACAAATTAAAGGGACTTTTTTTGTAATATTTGATAAGTATACTTGGATTTATAAAAAAAAAACAAAATATAATAATCAATAGGATACTTTTAGGGGCATTTAAGTCATTTGATCATAATTTTAAATTCTAAATGGTTCTAAAACACATGCCCAAATGCAGTTGGAGCGAGTGTTATTCACTCTCCATTATCAAGGGAAAAAGTGTAATATTTTCAAAACTATAAGGAGTTTTTAGTAGATTTTTAAACCTCAGGGGGTTTTTAGCAAGTTCGTCAAACCGCAGGAATGGATTATAGAATTATCCCTCAAAATAATATAATAGATGAAAGAATATAATGCAAATGAATACTCCTCAATAAATTATATTAAAAAATTGTTACATATATACAAAAATATAACTTGATAAAATAAATTCAATATGAAAACTCAGGATGAATATATTCATAATTGATATATACACATAACATATATATACTGTATATAAATATGATACATACTTACATATATGTATACTTATAGAATATATAACATGGGAAAATTCTTAAATAGAGCGGTAGATTGCAAATTAGGCAGATTTTAAATATTGAACTCACCACTCAATCAAAAGGTGGTGGGTTTTAATATTATTCAACCACGATTATTATTGAAAATTTTTGAACCCGCGGGTTATGGGCAAATTTATTCGGTTTGAGCGGATTATTACAAAAAGACCATTCAATTTTCCCATATGGCATATGCCATAGGGGCAAGTATGTCTTTTAAAGACGTCGAAATGTCTAATGAAGCCTGAGATCGAGATCTAAATCTGAAACTCAGAATGAACGCAATAGAGGATTGGATTGATGCACCCACCCACATTTTGCAAACTTTTCAGTCACATGCGAATCTCATGCTCTCTCTCTTTCTCTCTCTCTCTCTCTCTATCTCGAGTTCACAAGAGAAATAACTCCAGCTTACGTTAAACCCTAAACTCGCCGATCTCGATTCAGATCCGCCGTCGGTGCGTCTATATCTAAACACTTTGTACAAGTATACTTGCATTAGGGTGAAGTTCGCTTTAATTTCCGTTGCTTTTTGTGTGTCTTTTATGTAGTTATTTTTAATTTATCCGAGATTCTCGCGTTCTTTTGTGTTAAATTGCGTTCCGTTACCAATTTTTTGCTGTTGTTTTCAGTGATTCTAGTTTCCCTTTTCTTTCTTGTAAACTTTATTTGAGCTGGTTTCAGACGTTATTGTAGATCTATGTACGGGTTGGTGGCTTGGTGCTTCTGGTTAATAGTTTTCGGCTTAGCACTGAGCCCATGAGGAGGAATCCGATTTCGGAGCTTTCAAGGAAATCTGTTTATGTTGTTTATATATATATATATATATATATATATAATCTGACTGTTTTTAGCATTGACACCTTGTTATTATGTGGATTTAGAATGAGGGTCTGTGTGAATGATTAGTGGATGATATCTGCACTTTAGTTGTTGGATGGCAGTAAATTACCTTAAATGTAGCCCTTTTCTTGTATTGCGTTGCTGATCTTTGTGTTTCAATACATTGAATACGATGGATTGTTTGAATATGCAACAATACATACTCTAAGGATAATTATGCATACCGGACATGAGGTAATTTTCACTTTTCGCTGTCTTTAATTTGGATATTCTAGCAAAAATTGTATAGGCAAAAACATGATATTGCAGTTTGCAAGGGTTCCGTGTGAGACTTTTTCGATACTGTAGGAATTGCAATTTGCTTTCTAGTTTGTTAAACCTGCTGCTTTATATCTGTATTTACTTAAAGTCAATCACGTTTTGCAGTTTGATAAAGCAGCACAGATCTACATAGTAGCATCGTATGTTAGTAATAGTCACCGTATGTGATAAAACAGCATAGATGTAGCATCACATCTTAGCAATAGTTTCTGCACTTCGGCATTTACGGAAAGTTAGTTACCCTCTAAACTTGACAATTAAGGCATTTCTCATCAAGTAAATTTTTTCAGATTTCTATACTTGACTGAAAAGCCCATGAGCATGACTTAATTTGTAAACCTTCATTGATGAACTTCATTTAGAAAGTAATACATTGTATCATTTCCTTTTGCAGAATTGGTCTTCAAATTCCATAAGTTTACTATTGGTTTAGCTGGTTTGTGGACATTTTCTCCAGTTTCCTTCTATTGAACAATGGCTTTGCCTTTGATTTCAAGAAGGAAATTGTGTTCTACTTTTGTGTGCTTGGTTCTCATATTCGAAGCCTGTAATGGATTTTATCTACCTGGAAGCTATATGCATACATATTCAACAGGGGATGAAATTTTTGCAAAGGTGAATTCGTTGACCTCTATCGAAACTGAGCTTCCGTTCAGCTATTACAGTCTTCCTTATTGCAAGCCTCAAGGGGGTGTTAAGAAAAGTGCTGAAAATCTTGGAGAACTGCTAATGGGAGATCAAATTGACAACTCCCTATATCGCTTTCGGATGAATGTCAATGAGTCTGTGTACCTCTGCACAACTCCTGCATTGAGTGAGAATGAGGTAAAGCTTTTGAAACAGAGAACTCGGGACTTGTATCAAGTAAACATGATTCTCGATAATCTGCCTGCAATGAGGTTTACCAACCAAAATGGGGTTAAAATTCAGTGGACTGGATACCCAGTAGGATACACTCCTCCCAACAGCAATGATGATTACATTATAAACCATCTCAAGTTTAGGGTGTTGATTCATGAGTATGAAGGAGCTGGTGTGCAGATCATTGGTACTGGAGAAGAAGGTATGGGTGTCATTACAGAAGCTGATAAAAAGAAGGCCTCAGGTTTTGAGATTGTTGGTTTTGAGGTTGTTCCTTGTAGTGTAAAGTATGACCCTGAGAAGATGGGAAAACTCCACATTTATGATACTGTAACACCTGTTAGCTGTCCACAGGAGCTTGATAAGTCTCAGATTATAAGGGAGAAAGAAAGGGTTTCATTTACATATGATGTTGAGTTTGTGAAAAGTAACATCAGGTGGCCATCACGGTGGGATGCTTATCTGAAGATGGAAGGTGCTCGTGTACACTGGTTCTCAATTCTTAACTCGTTGATGGTGATTTTTTTCTTGGCAGGCATTGTTTTTGTCATATTTTTGAGAACAGTGAGAAGGGATCTGACTAGGTATGAAGAATTGGATAAAGAGGCTCAGGCACAGATGAATGAGGAGCTTTCAGGATGGAAGCTTGTGGTTGGTGATGTCTTCAGAGAACCATCCCATTCAAAGTTACTTTGTGTTATGGTTGGAGATGGAGTTCAGGTTACTGGGATGGCAGTTGTCACTATTGTGTTCGCAGCTCTTGGTTTCATGTCACCAGCTTCACGAGGTATGCTGTTGACGGGGATGATATTGCTTTATCTTTTCCTGGGAATTGCTGCTGGTTATGTTGGTGCGCGAATGTGGACGACCATTAAAGGGTCATCTGAAGGGTGGAGATCAGTTTGTTGGTCAATTGCTTGCTTCTTCCCTGGAATTGTTTTTGTTATTTTGACTGTGTTGAATTTCATTCTTTGGGGAAGTAAGAGTACTGGGGCTATTCCTATTTCCTTATTTTTCATAATCTTGTCACTCTGGTTCTGTATCTCGGTGCCACTCACTCTCTTGGGTGGACACTTTGGCACTCGAGCTGAGCCTATTCAATACCCAGTTCGAACTAACCAGATTCCCAGAGAGATCCCTGTGCGCAAATATCCCTCATGGCTTCTTGTTCTGGGTGCTGGAACTCTTCCATTTGGGACTCTCTTTATTGAGCTTTTCTTCATCCTCTCTAGCATCTGGCTTGGGAGGTTCTATTATGTTTTCGGTTTCTTGCTTATTGTCCTTTTGTTGTTGGTAATAGTGTGTGCTGAAGTTTCTGTTGTCCTGACTTACATGCATCTGTGTGTTGAGGATTGGATGTGGTGGTGGAAAGCATTCTATGCCTCCGGTTCAGTTGCTCTGTATGTATTCTTGTACTCCATCAATTATCTAGTCTTTGATCTCAAGAGTTTGAGCGGACCAGTGTCGGCTACACTTTATCTTGGCTACTCACTGATAATGGCAATTGCAATCATGCTATCTACTGGCACTATTGGCTTCCTTACGTCATTCTACTTTGTTCATTACCTTTTTTCATCAGTGAAGATTGACTGAAGAACATCATCTAGAGTAAGAGACCAGTTTGCGGGCGTAGAGAATCTTGCAGCAGTATATCAAGAGCATCTCAGCTTTTCACCAATGTTGCCGGGTTGTTATAAATTTTATGTATCTTGATACTCATTGTCACTATAGAACTAAATTGTCATTTTAGCTTTTTTACATTGTGTTCTGCCATTTATACCTGCCAGTTTCATGTAGCAGTTTTATACATAATAGACCTTCTTGCCTTTGAATCCATTTTATGGAAAAATGTATGTGCTCGATCTTTCATACTTCTAACTACGTGTTGAAGAAAGTAGTAGATTAAGGTGGTTATATATATATATATATGTATATATTAAATATCAAATGGTTAGCTTGTGCGTCGTTACCACTAGAGTTTTTGGGGTCATGGTCAGGATGAATAAATGCTTTTTGTAAGTTGTTTTGCTTTCGTGGCTTATTTCTGAGTATCATCATTAATATGTTCTCTTGTGCATAGCTGGCAGGGAAGTTTTGCTTTAGTATGAAGAGAGAATAATACGGAACTATATGCTCTCTCTTCTCGGCAGCAATTGGCTTCTGGTCGTCTTATTTATGTGGTCATATGCAATTAATCATTTTCATCTCGCATTCCGGACGTTGTAGCCGTTTTTCCTACTGAAAGTTGATTGGCTTTTATGTGATTCGTGTACTATGCGGTTCCTCTTAGTTCTATTGAGAGTTGATTGCCTCTTATATGATTTGTATCTGTTCTTTGGGTCTAAAGAAGTTTGTTTCCAAACCAGGCACCGGGGATCATTTTCCTGACTAACTATTTGGAGTAGTGCTCTTTTTCAGCAACTTTTCCTTTTTTGAGTTGCCTGTTCAAAGTTGTGGAGAAATGAATATTTGATGCTTAGCACTTTGCACTACTGGAGTATAAATGTTAAATTACCACAAACGCTTCGTAAATATATATTTTTGCTTTAAAATATTCATAACATATTCTGAATCTAAAGTATCAATGTCAGCTCTTAATATTAAAGGGTAAAGAGAGAGCGCTTCCTGCTATATAGTATTTACCGCAAACAATTATGATTATGGACAAATAATCTTGCATTCATTACCAAACGCATTATTCATTGTAGTTCCTTCTGCTTTCCTACTAATACTCGCCACCGAAGTTAACTAAAACTATTAAAGCAATTGAATTTCTCTTGGGTGATTTGAGTTTTGAATGAGTGGTCGTACGATGGTTATCAACACTCGAACATTTTCTAAAGTGGGTTGGTTGAGTTGGGTACCACATAATTGAGGTTGATATTGAGTTTTAGATGAGTTGGTGATGAGTTGATGTTGGACGTTTAATTGGTTAGATGTTTGCACAAATGTTCCTTGTATATTGAGAAGTGATAGGGCAACAATTTAGGGCGGCGTACATCTAGAAAAGGCACAATAGACGGTTGAAAAATTAGTACGGATACCGGATACTGAAATCACTCACATTTTTTGACCGTGTTAGAAGTTGAAATTTTGCCCAAATGTTCCACTGCATATGATAAAGTTATATGCAAAAAATTGGGGCGAACATACATTTACATAAAGTGCTATAGACCACCGAAAACATGATTAGCAACTCGTGCCAAAATTCAAAACTGAGAGCTTCAGCCATCATCCTGGCACGTTAGAAATCCATGAAATGTTTTCACAAATGTTCCCCACCATCCTGCAAAGTGATAGAATAATAATTTGGGGAAACGTACTCCAAAAAGTGCAACAAACAGCCGAAAAACTTGACACACAAAAAATTAGAGCGAATGGATATCTATAAAAGGTACTACAGACCCTCGAATATATCGCTCGTGGGCATAAAGGGTAGGATCATAGAATTGGGTAGTTTGTTGGACAGTTTGAGAAATCATTGAAACGTTGCACCCACGTTCAGATGTATATTGTGAGGTGGCACACAAAAAATTAGAACGAACGGACATCTAGAGAGAGTGCTACAAACCCTTGAATATATGGTTTGTGGGCGTAAGCAGCAGTATCATAGAATTGGGCAGTTTTTTGGTTCATCTGAGAGATCGTTGAAACTTTGCACATGTGTTCAAACACATATCGTGAGGTGGCTCACAATATATCAGAGCAAACGGATAACTGCAGAAGGTGCTACAGACTCTCAAATATATCGCTCGTGGGCATACGGTGTAGTATTACAAAATCCTTGTCTTCATCTTTAATTAGAACCTTTCGGCATAGGTTTTGAATTAGATAGGACCTTTGTACTACATATCTTTGTTATTGATAAGATGAATTAATGAAGGGGGGAGACAGGGGGGACCCCATGAAAACCCCAAGGCTAATACGAGCCAATTTTTTTTTTTTTAAAAGGGTAGTATTATAGAATCATATACTTTTTTGGACTGTCTGAGAAGTTGTTGAGACTTTGCACACTATTAAGGCGTATATCGTGAGGTGGCCCACAAAACATTAGAGTGAACGAATATCTACAAAAGGTGCTACAAACCCCCGAATATATTGCGTGGCGGAAAGGGGTAGTATCACAGAATCGGGCAGTTTTTTGGGCTGTCTGAGAAATAGTTGAAACTTTGCACACGTCTTCAGAAGCATATCCTGAGGTGGCATACAAAAAATTAGAGCGAACATACATGCACAGAAGGTTCTACAAATCCCGAATATATCGCTTGTGGGCGTAAGGGGGTAGTATCATAGAATCAGGCAATTTTTTGTAGTGTCTGTGAAATTGTTTAACCTTTGCACACATGTTCAAACATATAACGTGAGGTGGAACACAAAAAAATAAAGTGAACATCTACAGAAGGTGCTACAGACCCCCCAAATATATCACTTGTGGGCGTAAGGGATAGTATATTCAAGTGGACTCTGGATTTGAATCCGAATTATGAGTCCCCAGTTTGTCCTGTGTGGTTCAAAATCCCGAAGTTGCCATTTCACATCCTTCTGGTCCCGGCACTTTACATTGTTGTTGCATGTATTGGCAATCCTTTAAGGGTTGATGAACCTATCGCCGATCTTACCAAGGTGACGGTGGTACGAGTGTGTGTGGAGATAGATATTACCAAGCCTATTAAAAAATTGGTTAAGGTGAGGGATGGTGATCGTTATTTTGAACAACCTATCGAGTGCAAAGGGGTTACTCCATATTGCCATAAGTGTTGCTAGAGGGATCACAAATCATGAGATTGTAAAGTTTCTGTGGAAGAAGACGCACGAACAAATGGAGTTATGCACTATCAAGGAGATTTGAGGGAGATATTGGATGCTAAGAGGCAAGAAAAAGTCGTTTCAAAGAAGTTAACTGAAAGGGAGCTTGATCCAGAAACTTTGCAGGTTAAGAACAATGATGAACTCCAATTTCTGGTGAGAATTTGCTATTATTGCCGCCTGCTGCCTAGATTTCGGCAACTGTTGTCCAGTTTCCGACGACTGCTGCCCAGAATCTGATGGCTCCTGCCCAGATGCAAGGGAAAGTTTCTTTGGTAGAATTTCAGTGTCCAAGGCAGGTAATTGACGCTATTTTTGGGGGTTTTTCAGCAATGATGGGAGGTTGCATCTGGACGTGAACCGGACCCTGATTTGGAGTCACCTAGACGTGATAATGGGCAGGTTATTTCAACACATGTGAGGAGTGATGTCCATGGTTGTCCAAGACTCAGTTCTAGACATGATTCTGATCAAATGCAGTGCGCTGAAAATGTTCGGCTTTCCGAACTTGCTATAACTGACTTAATTGCGAGAGGGCAAGTTTCGGATGTAGCTTTCACGAATTTAGGGGATTCTTTATCTTTTCATGCACCTAGATGTGATATGGGGTCAAATATTTCCATACATGGACAGAATGATTTTATTTAGCAAGGAAAATTTGCAAAGAATCCACGACGTGATCATTCCCGCCCAGCTGCTACCAATCACGTGGAAGAGGTGATTCGGAAGTTTCCTTCCATGGATAATTTCAGAAGGAAGAGAACGTACTTGGCCATGATCACGGCTTTGAAAGCTGCTGAAAGTAGTGCTCCATCATCCCTTTTTACGCTAGCTGCAGATACTACTTACCATAGCGATGGTGAGTTCATGGAGCTACCAATTAATGTGATCCATCTGTCAACACAAGAAGGAATCAAGGCTGATTTTTTGGGTACTCAATATGGTAAGGTGTACCGGCATAGGTAAACCCTTCATTTGATTCAAAATTCAATTTTTGGGGAGAGTACACATGAACCTGTGCCCAGTCATGCTCATGTGGATCCTGAGGTGGCGGGTGGTGAGTTCGATCAACATATGGGCTCTCAATTAAAGGAGGGCATGGCCTAAGATGACTCTCATGCACTGGATCAGTCTATAACCAGCTCGGAGTATGTTGCTCGTCGCCGTAAGGGGTACCATTACAAAATCGAGCAGTTTTTTATCTCGTCTGATATATTGTTGAAAGTTTGCACACATGTTCATACACATATCGTGAGGCAAAACACAAAAAATTAGCTTGAACGGACATCTATAGAAGGTCCTATCGCTTCCCGGTGTAATAGGCACCATCATAAAATTGGGCAATTTTTTGGTCCGTCTGAGATATTTTTGAGACCCTGTACACATGTTTAGGCACATATCGTGAGGCGAAATTCAAAAAATTAGAGTGAAGAGATATTTACAGAAGGTTTTACAAACCTCCGAGTATATCGCTCTCCGGTGTAAGCGGTACCATTACAAAATAGGGCAATTTTTTGGTCTGTCTGAGATACTGTTGAAACTTTGCACACACATTCAGACACATATCGTGAGGTAAAATTTAAAAAATTAGAGCGAAGAGATATCTACAGAAGGTTTTACAAACCCCCGAGTATATTGCTTTCCGGTGTAAGCGGTACCATTACAAAATGGGGCAATTTTTTGGTCTGTCTGAGATACTGTTGAAACTTTGCACACACATTCAGACACATATCATGAGATGAAGTTCAAAAAATTAGAGCAAAGAGATATCTATAGAAGGTTGTATAAGCCCTTGAATATATCACTCGTCGAAGTAAGGGGGTACCATCACAAAATCGGGCAATTTTTTAGTCCGTCTGAAATATGGTTGAAACTTTACACATGTGTTTAGTCACATATCATGAGGCAAAACTCCAAAAATTAGAGTGAACAAACATCTACATAAGGTTCTATAGGCCTCCGAGTATATCGCTCGCTGACGTAAGGAGTATCATTACGAAATTCGGCAATTTTTTGGTCAAATTGAGAAATTGTTGAAAATTTGTAGACACGTTCAGTCACATATGGTGAGGTGAAACTCAAAAAATTAGAGCGAATAGATATCTACGTAAGGTTCTACAGGCTCCCGAGTATATCACTCGCCGCCGTAAGGGGTACTATCACAAAATCGGGTAGTTTTTTAGCGCGTTTGAGATATTTTTGAAACTTTGCACACACGTTCAGACACATATCGTGAGGTAAAACTCACAAAATTAGTGCAAAGAGACATTTACAGAAGGTTCTACAGGCCCCCAAGTATATCGCTCGCTGTTGTAAGGAGTACCATCATAAAATCGGGCAATTTTTTTTATCCCGTTTGATATATTGTTGAAACTTTGCACAGTCATTAAGACATATCGTGAGGCAAAACTCACAAAATTAGTGTGAAGAGACATGTACAGAAGGTTATCCAGGCCCTCGAGTATATCGCCCATCGGCGCAAGGGGTACCATCACGAAATTGGACAGTTTTTTGGTCTGTTTGAGATATGATTGAAACTTTGTACACACACTTAGATATATATTGTGAGGCAAAACTCAAAAAAATAGACCGAACGGACATCTACAGAAGGTTCTACAACCCCCTAAGTATATCGCTCACCGGTATAAGGGGTACCATCACAAAATCAGGCAGTTTTTTGGTCCGTCTGAGATATAGTTGAAACTTTGCACACACGTTCATTCACATATAATGAGGCAAAGCTCAAAAAATTAGAGCGAACAAACATCTATATAAGGTTATACAGTCCCCCGAGTATATCACTAGCCGCCGAAAGGGGTTCCATCATAAAATCGGGCAGTTTTTATCTCGTATGGTATATTATTGACACTTTATATACACGTTCATACACATATCTTGAGGCAAATCACAAAAAATTAGGGTGAACGGACATTTACAAAAGGTCATACAGGCCTCCGAGTATATCACTAGGCGCTGTAAAGGGCAGCATAACGAAATTGGGCTACTTTTTGGTCTGTCTGAGATATTGTTGAAACCCTGAACATAAGTTCAGACTAATATCGTGTGGTAAAACTCAAAAAATTAGAGCAAAGAGACATTTACAGAAGGTTCTACAGGACCTCGAGTATATCACTCGCCGACGTAAGGGGTACAATCACAAAATTGGGCTATTTTTTGGTCCGTTTGAGATATTATTGAAACCTTGCACACACGTTCAGACATATATCGTGAGGAAAAAATAAAAAAAAAGAGTGAAGAGACATCTACAGAAGGGTCTACAGGTCCATGAGTATATCGCTTGCTGGCGTAAGGGGTATCATCAAGAAATCTGCCTTTTTTGGGGTTTGGGGTTTAAGGTTTGGGGTTTGTGGTTTGGGATTCGGGGTTTGAGGTTTGGGGTTTTGGGTTTCGAGTTTGGGATTTTGGGTTTGGGGTTTGGGGTTTTTTTTAAAAATCGGCACGTGTCTGCTGGGAGGTTTTCGCAGGGACCCCCTCCTTTTATTAATAATCAGAAAAAATCAATTACATCGGAAAATTCAAGAAGTACATATCAAGTCCTAACTTGAAAGAATAAAAGATACAAATGTGCGAACACATAATCAAGTCCTAACTTTAAATCTAAAATTTGGAAGCCCAAGAATATCAAGACGCACTAATCCACGTAGTTTTCCTTGAATGTGATCCGGCTCCACTACCCTTGACATCATCAAATCACACGCCATGTTTGCCAACAAATCAGCCGCTTGGTTGGCTTCACGAAACACATGTAATTGTAACCTCCATGTGTTGCATCAATGTCAAAATCTTGCAGAGGAGATGTTACAATTGCCACGAACAACCCGTCTTGTTTTAGATCATGTTCACGAGCACTTAGGCATCCAATTCCACCCAAATCCGATGATATCCGTGTGACTTTGCAAGCCTTAATCCTTCATAAACCCCAAATACTTCAGCATGTGTGTTCATGCAAACACCAAGATAATTGAAACCCCGTGTGCAGCCTTGCGATGCCTCCCGTGCCAGCAACCTGCGTCTTGCTCCGCGAGGCTCCATCTGTATTTAATTTGAGCCACGGATATTTAGGTTTCAGCTACTTCACCATCTTCACTTCTGTGTGCTGCTGCTGCTGTGCATAATTCACCTTGAAAAATTTTGCAGCAGCCTCTTCTCCACTCCACAGATTCGTAGTGAGCAGCCCTGCTTCTTTAAGCATTTGGACATGCCACCAAACCTTAAAGACAGCTTGACTAGCCACTACTATTCGACCTCGATGTTTAGCATTGTTTCGGCCATCCCAAATATACCAAAAGATGAGGATCGTCACTATCAAAACGTATAGTGCTTCCCCCCCCCCCCGACTGCTTAGAGTTCCTCCAAAAATTTATGACCATTCCAATATCATCTGAGTCAACCAATGGCACATTAAATAAATTAGAGAAGAATTGCCATATCAACTGAGCTTTATTACTATGTAGGAAAGGTTGCGCCACCGTTTCCTCGTTGGAACAACAATAACACTTAGAAGCTAAAGAAAAACCCTTCTTCTTCATTCACGCATCCACAGGTGTCCAACCTTGAAGCAATCTCCAAATAAACACTGAAATGTTAGGAGTAATGTACCTGGACCACAGTTGTGAGAGCAACGCTGAGGTACGTGACTTGACACGCACCATCTCCCACATGGATTTTGTTGTAAATTTGCCTGTAGAGTTCAGTTTCCACACCATTCTGTCACTGTAATCATGGTCAACAGGGATTGACACCACCTTCTCCACCATGCTCATAGGTAGCACCTCATCCAACCTATCGACATCCCAATCATGTCCTGCCCAAAAATGCTCCACCCTAACCAAATCATAGCTGTGTTGTTCAATGATTGATTTGAGTGGCCCCTCTATCATCTAGTGATCATGCCAAAAAAATACTCTACCCTCCCCTAGCTGCCAAGCTATATGCGGTTCCACCAAATGACGCATCTGACACATTCTTTTCCAGGTTGGAGAATCATGTACTTTAATAGGCACCTCCATAGGGTGAAAACCCCTCACATATTTCCCTTGCAAGAATTTTGCCTATAAGGACTGTTGCCGAAATCTCCATCATAATTTTTCGGAAAAGTATTTAACCATGTCACCAAGCTCCCGACAGCAAGGCCTGCTTACTCAAACGACTTGCACATTTCACTCCAAGTCGCCCAATGCAATTTGAGTTAGCCCCCGTATGAGCCCCAGAAGAAATGGTTGAAAAGTCTCTCCAATTTCACCAAAGTTTGCTTGGGGTTTCCAAGACTTGCATGCAATATAAAGGCATAGACATGAGCATGCTCTTTATCAATAATAGCCGACCACCTAAAGTTGGGTGACGATTTTCCCATGACAAAAGTATCGCCCTCATCTTCTCTAGGATATGGGCATATAGTAGAGAGCATTTATTGCCCACATAAAGAGGCGCACCAAGGTATCTAATTGGCAATTCAGCCCGTGAAAACCTCGTAATACGTTTGATACGTCAAACTCGGTCCTCCGCTCATCTTTTGGAAACTACAAAAGAACTCTTTGCAATATTAATTTTCTGACCCGAAATCCGTTCATATTTCCTCAAGAACTCCATCAACTTCTTCAAGCTCGACACACCCGCCTTTGAAAAAATTATAATATCATTCACATAGGAGAGGTGTGAAACCATAACCTCTGAATTCTCAATATACTGCATCGATCTATACCGATGAAAAAGTGCATTGAGGCCGTGAGCTAACCATTCCGCCGCTAAAATAAATAGCGTGGGAGAAATGGGGTCGCCTTGACGCAATCCACGAGAAGATTGAAAGAAACCTGAATTTGATCCATTAATTAAAATTGAAAACCAGCAGTTAGTCACACAGTAACGTATTAACTTGCACCACAATTCGCTAAAGCCCAGCTTCTCCAGCATGCGGAACAAGAAGACCCAATCCACTCGATCATAAGCCTTAGCCATGTCAAGTTTGGCTATTAGGCGATCTCCATGTACTTTTTCATTCAAAGAGTGAACCAACTCTTGTGCAAGCAATATGTTGTCGGCTATAGCGCGTCCTTCGACGAAGCCCGATTGTCCATCTAAGATCACACGGGACATCACCTTAGCTAACCGACCATAAATAAGCTTTGTCATGATTTTATTTGTTACATTGCATAAGCTTATGGGGCGGAAGTCTGTCCACGCCCGTGCCTCCTCCGTGTTGGGTTTAGGGTTTGGGGTTTGGGGTTTGGGGTTTGGGTTTTAGGGTTTAGGGTTTAGGGTTTGGGTTTTAGGGTTTTAGGGTTTAGGGGTTTAGGGTTTAGGGTTTAGGGTTTAGGGTTTTAGGGTTTAGGGTTTAGGGTTTAGGGTTTAGGGTTTTAGGGTTTTTTTTTGGAAGAAACCGGCGCGAGCCCGCCGGGAGGTTTTGAGAGGGCCCCCCCTGTTTATTAATAGTCAAAAGAGAGCATTACAAAAGGAGAACAATACAAGTACAGTCAAAAGCAAGCATAATCAAGACCAATGTTTATGACGAAAATACGGAAGACCAATCATATCCATTCTCACTAATCCACGAAGCTTGCCTTGGAGTTGTGTCGGTTCAAACACTCTAGACGTAAGATAATCACACGCCATGTTAGCCAGGCAATCCGCAACTTGATTCCCTTCCCGAAATATATGCGTAACTTTCACCTCCAAATGTCGCATTAAAAAGCGGGTCTTGCAAACAAGATGTTGTAAGTCCCAAGATGTCCCTTGATCAGTAACGAGGAGCCCTAGTACCACTTGGGCATCCAACTCAAGCCATATCCGGCGATAACCATGGGCATGTGCAAGCCTCAGCCCTTCGTAGGCTGCAAATAATTCTGCATAAATGCTCTTACAGTCCCCGAGGTAAGAGAAAAAAGCGAACACTAGTGTGCCCAGGTGTGTTCTCGCAATTCCTCCTGCCCCAGCCGTAGCAGCTCCCTTACGAGCGGCTCCATCTGTGTTAATTTTAATCCAAGAAAACTCAGGTTTAAGCCATCTCACCATGTAGATCTCAGTTCGCTGTTGTCGCTGCTGTATATGAAACAACTCAGCTACATTTTCATCGGCTTGCCAAAGGTGCGATTTCAGGACCCCTGATTCAATAAGGATTCGTATATGCCGCCAAATCCTGAACACAATCTTGCTAGCGATAACCCTTTTCCCCCTGTATTTCGCATTATTCCGGGCCTCCCATAAGTACCAAAGGATGAGAATAGGAACAATAAGTCTCACACTCATACCACCCCGAATATCTCTTGAGTTTCTCCCGTAATTAATAACCAGCGCAATCTCATGAGAATTAACCAAGGCAATGTGAAAGATGTCCGAGAAGAATTGCCAAACCAGCTGAGCTTTCCAACTATGGAGAAAAACGTGTGCCACCGTCTCCTCTTGACAGCAACATTGACACTTAGAAGCTAAGTGAAATCCTTTACGCCTCATCCTCGCATCGACAGGGACCCAGCCTTTAATAAGACGCCATATAAAGATTGAAATATTGGGAGTGATAAAAGGAGACCAAATGTTTAGGAAGAGTTCCGACGTTTGAGACTTTTTACGAATCATCTCCCACATAGACTTCGTAGTAAAGAGCCCCTTCGCATCCAACTTCCACATCATCTTGTCAATTCCCCCAGGATCAATAGGGATGGAAACAACCTTCTCCACAATTCCCATAGACAATATAGCGTCCAACTTGTCAACGTCCCAATCCTGTGCCTGCCAAAATTGAGAAACACGCGTCCCGCTGTAGCTATGTTGCTCAATCAAATCCTTGAGAGAACCTTGAGGCAACCATTGATCCTGCCAAAAAAATGCCTCCCCACTCCCCAGTTGCCACACAATATTAGGTTCGACAAAGTGTCTCACCCTACAAATGCGTTTCCAAGTTGGAGAATCCTGAGGCTTGACACTAATTTCCATGGGATGAAAACCCCCCACATATCTTCCTTTCAGAAACCTGGCCCAGAGAGACTTTTGTAACCGGAATTTCCACCAGAGTTTTCCTGAAAAACTTTTAACCATATCTTCCAACTCTCGAACACCAAGCCCGCCTTCGCCATAAGGTTTGCACAAGGCATCCCAGGCTGCCCAATGCAGCTTACGTTGGCCTCCGTAAGACCCCCAAAAAAAGCGATTTAGGAACCGTGAAATCTTGGTAATAATATGTTTAGGAGGCTCCAACACCTGCATAAAATAGAGCGGTAATGACAGCAGTACACTCTTGATCAGCTGAAGACGTCCACCAAGTGTTAAGTGACGATTTTCCCATGAAAGCAACATGGCCCTCATTTTTTCAATGATGGGCTCATAAAGAAGGGATCGCTTATTTCCAATATACAAAGGGGCTCCGAGATACAGAAAAGGCAGCTTCGCTTGTGAGAAATCGGTAATCCGCTTGATACGTCGCACCCGATCAATCGCACAGCTCTTGGAAACGATGAATGCACTCTTAGCTAAATTGATTTTCTGACCGGATATCAGCTCATAATCTTTCAAGAAGCGCATCAGTTTCTTGACTCCTGAAACCCCTGCCCTAGTGAATATGATAATGTCATCGGCATATGCAAGGTGTGAGACCACAACTTCCGAATTAAAAGTATATTGCATTGAAGGATTACGGTGTAAATGTTTGGTGGGATGCATACGCCCCCCAGAAAAAGAGCGTAAATGTTTGGTGGGATGCATTGTCACAAGGGCCTCAAGCAATCTGTCATTGGACGGGCCTGGCCTGTTGAAAATGGCTTCGGTTGACTTAACAAACTCATTATGATCTTCTGAAATTTCATGACGGGAAGGGACAAAAGCCTTAGGACTTGACAATTCACTCAGAATAAAGAAAAGTGTCCTTTGGATCCGTGTTTGTGATACACACTTCCGTGGAATCAAAAATTTGTTTTTTCGGATCCGGAGTGGAAAAGACGTCATGGTGTACATTGTTGGTAGCCACATCATCCCTGTGTATATTTTGGTCAGATTCTGCATGCTGGACACGTGAAGGAGTTTCTGAAGT
>JAOWBU010000659.1:0-25000 GCA_026212405.1 Petrea volubilis
AAAGTTATAATGAAGCCAACCCAAATTTTGAAGTCATTTTTTTCCCCCTTAATATTCGAATTTTCATTCTATTTCAAAATTGAAAATCAAATAAAAATTTTGATGGTGTTATGTTTATTCTTATAGAACCTGTATGTACATATGAGAATAATTCCTTCTAGAAACTCACAAGAAAGTTTACTGAAAATATTTTTTTTTCAATGTATATTTCAATTGTTTACTATCAAAATCTTACTGTCTTGTACTAGATCTAAAAATGTTCTATCATTCTGAATTTATTTTTATTCAATTTAAATTTATATTTTTATATTAAAATATAATTGACAAAAAAGTCATTATTCGAAGGTGTTACAAGTAAGGGCATTATCATCCAACAAAATTTGCTTTTTAAACCATAGGGCAACAAATTGAAGGTTTCAAAAGTTCGAGAAAGTTTTTGTTGTACATATTATAGTTCAAGGCAGCAAACTGTATTTAATTGAAATTAAAAATAATGAAGGGAAAACTACTAATTCCGTCACACAAAATTGCCCTTTTTAAATTGGATCCAGTAAAATTTCAATTCTCACATTTAGTTCCATATCGAACAAAAATTTTCAAATTAGGTCGGGGGGGTGGGGGTGGGGGGTGGTGGTGTAGGGAATCAATGTGTTAATAGGAAATTAGCAATTTAACCCCTGTGTTACCTTGAAACCTTCAAAAAACACCATGTGAAAAAGGAAATAGACAAAAATCCCCTTATCGATTTTTTTAAAAAAATATCTTAATTAACAAAATATAGACAGCTAATTCAAAATATGTTGTAAAATTTATTAAAAAATATATCATATAAATTCAATTAATTTGTTTGGACATTATTTAATCGATATAAATTGATATAGAACTAATAAAAATTTTAACATTAAAATTAGTAAATAGAAAACTAATATATGTATATTGATGCTTATAGTTTTTCAAGGGGAGGAAACATGCAAAATAGAGGTTAGCACTCCACTGAATTAAGTCAGTATGATGTTCGAGAATGATAAATAAATAGTAGAAGTAATAAAATGACAAAATAATTGCTAAAAAATCGCAAAGAGTGTGCTTCATTATAATATTATGCTTTTGAGTGTCAAGAATTTCATGTGCCTGCTTTATGGAATACTTAGGCTTTATATAGAGGTGGGAGACCCCTTGTTTTGCGGGAGGCCCCCCTGAAACGTGGGATATGAAGGGCTGGCTGTTGAGATTTTGGGGGGATAAGGTTGTTAGGAGCTGGAATTTAAACCCCCCTTTGATAAGCAATCCATGAGCCTAGGCCTAAGACTAGAGAGAAAACCCCTTCTTGGCATAGGCTTTTTGGGAAGGCATTGATATGGGCCATTCCTTCCTAGATTGGGCCTTCGGGGTGGATGCTACCACCTGGATGAGGCCTTGGGAAGGGCATTGGTCTAGGACTTTTCCTTTCTGGATTGGGCCTCCAAGGTGGAGTATTCGTTCATTTCCAATCATCTTCTAGTCTTATTCTCCAAATTACGAAGCCCAAATAATGGATGAAAATATGATATATCATCACTCCCCCTACTCTCGTAGTTAGGCTTGCCTGACTATGAGAGTAGAAGTGGAGTCCTTGCTCCTTTGAGAAAAATGGGTGAGAAAAATGGGTAACTTACTCGTCTTTCCTCACAACACACTTCTGGGACGTCACCCTCTCCCTAGAACATGTACCTTTTGATGGGGGTAACCCCCTTGATGTGGCTGAGCACGCTGGTCGTACACAAGCTTCTAAGAAATGCACCTCTCTTGGCGGGAAGAAGAAAGCAGGTAGGTCTGGGTAGGCGAAAGGAGAACCCCCCCCCCCCTAATTATTGTTGTTGAGGGCAGTGACCCCCATGATGACTCAGTTGAGAGGGGTGTTATGTTTAGGCGAAAGAATAAATCCTAGTTGCTTTGCTTTCATTTAGGATGTTATGTTTTTGGTACCACCTTTAACTCTTCGATAGGTGGCTATTTTGATGACTCTTCGGTCCTTGTTGAACCAACTCTCTTTAGTCTTGATGCTTGTACCATATAAATGCTATTATTTCTTCATTTGCTTTTACTTCTTTCTCCTTGGGAAATGTCTTCGCATGTTCCTTTATTTTGAGCCTGCATAGTCATGAACTCAATTCTTCAAGATAAGAGAGTTAACAGGTATAATCCTTATAAGGACATAATAGTGGTTGCACGTTTGTGCTATTTTTGCGTGCTTTCTTTCTCATCTTTTGTATACTCACACCTCATTTTTTGAGAGCGAAAGGTTATATTTAATTTTCATTCTCGGGAGAGTGTCCTCCTACTCTAGGAAGATCTCCTCATTAATCTAGGACAACTGTCCATTTTTCTCAGGCTAAGGTCATGTATTCTTAGGCCAAAACCTTTTCTTATTGTTCAAATATATATGCCCTATTTCCATAGGCGGTTCAGGACATCTCATGTCCCTCATTTTAGGCCAACACTTTTGGGGCAATATTTTTCGATATCTTAAGGGGTTACGTTTCCTACTCCGAGAAAACCTCATGTTTCATTAAGGAGGACCTCCACCCATTCTGTTTCTCTTTTCACGGTGGATCCTTAAGACATCGTATCTTCATCAGGGGGGTGCCTTCCTACTATGGGAAGCCCCCCTAAGTGAGTAGGACTTTCATCCTTTCTATTCTTTTTAGGATCTCAAAACTTTTATATTTTTTCCAGGAGGGACTTCTGACCTTCTTGTTTCTCTTCTCAAGGCGAAATTCGAAAACTTTTGTATTTCTACCAAGAGGGACTTTTGCCCTTCTTGTTTCTCTTTTCAGGGCGTAGTCTTTAGACACACCATCCCGAGGGTGAAATCCTGCTTTGGGAACTCCTTATGTCCTGCCCTTGTTTAGGACTTTCTTCTTTTTTGGTAATAAAGGCTTGCCTTTTATTATTGCTTATTAGGAAGTACATTTGAGCATAGGACTTTATTAAGTCATGGATATTCGGTGATAAAGTCTTTACTCATTCACATATCCTAATACGCACATATCATTCTTTTTTATGGTTTCTTTGGGTTATTTTGATTCATCTTCAGGAAGTTCTTATCGGGGCAACCCTCTATAGGAGGATCTATCGTGTATAGCATTTGCCCTTCTCCTACTTGATCTACAAGATCTTCTAGGTATCCTTCATGAACAAGTCTTTCTATCTCGTGTCTAAGGTGGCGACATTCATCCGCGTTATGTCCATACTCATTATGGAAACAACAAAAGCTTCTTACAAGGGACCTAACAAGTCCATCTTTCGATCTTTGCGGCCAGTTTAATAGGTTACTTCCTTGAAATTGCATGAGAGCTTGGGATGGTGTGGTTCTTTGTTCCCTCCTCCTTTCTCTTGATTCATTGTTGGTTTCTAACATCGCTTCGTCAGCGTTGATGTGCATCTCTACTCGTGCTAAAACTTCATCAAAATTAGTTGGGGGCCTTTTGGCTAAGGAGCGATAAATGCTTCCCTTTTGTAATCATTTTGCAAAAGCTGTGGACTTCATCTCATCACTAATTCTTGGAACTTGCACAACTGTTGTATTGAACCTATCCTAATAGTGTCTCAATGACTCTTTTTCCCCTTACTTAATGTTAAAAAGAGTCAATGGGGTTTGTACCCGCTTCTTGCTGCTAGAAAATTGGTACAGGAATAACTGACGGAATTCTCCAAATAACCAAATAGAATTTGGAGGTAGCTGATTGAACCATTACTGTGCACCTTTCTTGAAGGTTGTACAGAACACTTTGCACTTGACTCTGTCAGTATATCCATGTAACTCTGCTAATCCATCAAATCTGATTAGGTATTCCTGGGGATCGGTGGTGCCATCGTATTCGGGCAGATTGGTAGTGTTGGTAAGGAGCGGAAGAATGTCTGCTCGTACATTCCTGCAAAATGGGGTCCCCATTGGCACAGGCTCCCGTTCCGTTGTAAGCCTCCTTTCCATCTACATCATCCTTTGTTTTAGCTCCACTATCTATGTAGGGGAGCGCCTTCCTGAGAGTTACCTAGGAGAGGATTTCCCAGTGCTCCTGTGTGAATCGTTCCTGCAGTGTGTGCATCCCTACGAACATCCTAAAGGTTGACATTTGATTGTGTATATTCACCTCAGGTGGGAGAGGAAGGGAGATTCCCCTGAGATTATATGCCCCAACGAGAGTAGACCTTCCTCCTTGCATGGGAAGTTGTCAGTCGGTAGGAAACGTGCATAAAAGCCCCACCTGGGCTGTCTTTGATCCACCCATTTGCGTAGGATGGTTGGCACCAACCTAGCCTATATTCCCCCCTGATGAACTAGTCAGGGCTGCCTCATTCCTCTTTGCTACTTGTATGGGAGGTTGCCCTCCTGTGTGCAATGTATTGGAATGCCCCGCCTGGGCAGTTGCCATAGGATGGTTAGCACCATCTTTGGCCCTACTCCGTTCTGATAAGCTAATTGGGGGTGTTTCGCTCCTTGGTGTGGTATGCCCTACAGGCAGCGTTTGTAGCACAACTCCTGCAAGGCCAGCCAACACGGCCTCCGTTGTTATCCTAGTAAAGTCTTCCCGCGTTGCCCGAGTGGATTCCGTCATGGTTGAGTTCCTCAAAGCTGGAATCGCCGAGTCATCTTCCATCCTTCCTACATCATGTGCTCCTGGGAATGGCTCCATTGTATTAGGCACTCTTGGAGACATCCATCTCGTGTTCCATACTCTTGGAGTCGTCCCTCTTTCGTGTTGTACTTCAGGGGGCATTCGTCCTTCGTGCGACACTCCTAGTGTCGACCCTTCTGTGTGCTATACTTCTGGGGGCATTCGTCTTTCATGCAGCACTCCTGAAGTCGACCCTCCTACGCGCTGTACTTCTGGGGGCATCCGTCCTTCGTGCTGCACTCTTGGAGATGATCCTCCTCTAGTTGTCCCTCCTACGGGAGGCGTCCCTGAGATTCTGCCCAAGGCTAGAGCATTTCCCCCTTCGAAGGACTCCATCCAAGTAGCCAAAACAGGGGGGACGTCACCTCGTTGAGAAGTGATGTTAGGGACGTTACCTCCCTTGAACAGAGGGGGCATTTCTGATGGTGGACATGGGTTTGTCATTGCTAGCCGTCACAATGCTCACTCAGTTGGAATGCTTAAGATTTGACTCACGCTTTAACTCAAATTTCCCCACAGACGGCGCCAATGATGCTTACAGTTTTTCCGAGCACCCAAAATTTATAATGTGGGAAAACGAGTCTTGGTCCTTCGTGAGATAAAGATCGATTCAAGGGTAGGAAACCTACAAAACAGAGGTTAGCATTCCACTGAATTAAGTCAGTATGATGTTCGAAAATGATAAATGAATAGTAGAAGTAATAAAATGACAAAATAATTGCTAAAAAATCATAAAGAGTGTGTTTAAGTGTAATATAATGCTTTTGAGTGTCAAGAATTTCATGTACCTACTTTATGGAACACTTAGGCTTTATAGAGAGGTGGGAGACCCCCTATTTTGAGAGAGGTCCCCCTGAAACGCGGGATATGGGGGGCTGGTTGTTGAGATTTGGGGGGGATAAAGTTGTTAGGAGCTGGAATTTAAACCCCCACATTCAGCACGTGCATGTTTGACTTGGTTTATGCTTATCCCACTTTGATGAGTAATCTATGGGCTTGTGCCTAAGACTAGGAAGAAAACCCCCTCCTGACATGGGCTTTTTGGGAAGGCATTGATCTAGGTTGTTCCTTCCTGGATTGGGCCTTCGGGGTGTTTGCCACCACCTAGATGTGGCCTCGGGAAGGGCATTGGTCTAGGCTTTTTCCTTTTTGAATTGGGCCTCCAAGGTGGAGTATTCCTTCCTTCCCAACTGTCTTCTAGTATTATTCTCCAAATTACGAAGCCCAAATAATGGATGAAAATATGATATAAATTGATATAGAACTAATAAAAATTTTAACATTAAAATTAGTAAATAGAAAACTAATATATGTATATATAAGAAAATAATATATACATATTACATATTATGTAAATCATAAATAAACATATATTTATATTTGTGTATATATATATATAATGTTATACTAACAGTTGTGGCATGCCATCCCCGCATGCATTAACTCCTTATATGTCATGTGTACTGTATTCCAAACATCCAATTGGGATTTTGAAACGATAAGCCAGTCAATGTTTCGGCTTCAAAAAAAATAAGAGTTTTAAATTACGCTGAACGCCCTGAAAAATGATAACAGGCTTACAGAAACCTCCCTTAGTTGTTGAAAAATAACACATTCCCTGTACCTCAAAAATTCGTTGCTGCTCAAGAAAAGTTAATGATTATATGGCAACCCAGAGAATATTTTTGATACTTTGCACCATGACTAAGACAAAATAATGCTGAAAAATTAATAACTTCACTAACTTTGGCCTATAAAGTCCATCCGTATATGCCATACTAGGTGTCAGCCAAGTCCTAAGTACAGTTCCAATAATAACCACTCCTAATAATCTTCAAAAGATTGTTGTTATCCCGGGTTCCAGAAAAGACGACAATAACACTAGCCTCCCTTGAACTATTGATCAACATTACTTTTATCTCGGCGTAACCTCCATCATGAACTCAAAATTAATTCTCTTTATTTTCTTCTCTCCCTCTTCTCTCATATCTTTATCTTAAATATTTAGTTTACTTTATCTTTTTATTTACGTTTTAATACTAAAACTCAATATAGTTTTCAATTAATTTTATTTTGGTTTTCATGATATATAAAACTATATTATATTTTTATTTTGTACACATATAAAGTGCGCCGCACCTGCTAATAATTAAATATGTTACATAGAAGACCAAATGGTAAAATTGGTAAATGCACATCAATAACTTTCATTTGTGATACAAAACAGAGTTTCCTTTTATAATAGTATAAAAAAATATGTGTATACATATTTTCAAAAAAAAAATGAAAAAGAAAATGAAAAACACTCTCACCCTCCTGCCCACCCCTTCCCCCGACCCAATCCTTTATCCTTCAACAATAAATCTCTTCTTTCTCTCTCTAGATCTCTCCATTGAACGATCCTTCCCTCGTTGTTTCTCTCTCTCTCTCTCTCTCTCTCTCTCTCTCTCTCTCTCACTTTCAGCATATATATGTATATAAGTGTATGTATATATCTATTCGTGTACATGGGTACGTCTACCTATATATATATATATATTATAAGAGGGTTTTTAGTAGAGTTCTTTTTTTAAAAAAGTTTAAAGTAACATAAGGGGTTAAAATGCAACAAACACATTAATTTTCTCCTTTTGGTACCTAATTTGAGAATTTTTATTTATTATAGGACCAAATGTGCAAATTTATATCCTATGGGATCCAATTGAAAAACAAAAAAAGACAACTTTGTTGGACGAAGTTAAAACTTTTCCTAATGATAAATTCAAAGCAAATAAAGTACAAACAAAGCTAATTATATTGACCAAAAAAAAAAAAAAAACCGAATTATATTTCTTTTCCTTGTTTAGCAATTTCTTAATGGCCCAGATCTCCTCAACCCCATAGACAAAAATCCAAAAACAGTTGAACCAGTTCCTTTTTTTTTTTTTTTTTGTGGTTACAGTCCAGTTCCTTTTCGACTACACTTATGACTTTAACCTTTCCCCCACTCTTCTGCCATCTTTTTACACTTTTATGAAGCAAAGCACATTTTTCATTGGCCCACTTTCAACGAACTTTGATCATTAATTCATTTATTTACATCTCAGTTCTTGTTTTTCCAACCCAGAAAGAGAGAGAAGAAAAAAGAAGAAGAACAAATCACCAAGAATCTTGAATTCATTTCTCCGCAACATTAGCCTAACGAAGGAAAAGAATCAATAATGCAGTCATTATTAGCTCAAAAAAGAGCCATTATCTTTAATATCTATGTTCTTGCTGTATAAATTTTCTTGCAGACCTTAAATGGGCAAAAATCATTTCTTTTTTTGCACATTTGGAACCTGTAAATTGTTGTGATTATTTGTGAGCATTTAATGAAGCTGTACGGTTGTTGAAATAGTTGTCTAGAATCATTGTGGGTATCTCAGAGATGGGGCTGTGGTGGCTGTGTGTATTGGTGTGCGTGCTCTGTTTTAGCTGCATTTGTGGTGTGAAGGCTGATTTAAGTGTTGAGGGCACTGTTTATATTGATGGGCGGCGGCCCATTGCAGAGACGGATGAGGATTTCATATGTGCAACGCTGGACTGGTGGCCGCCTGAGAAGTGTGATTATGGGACTTGCAGCTGGGGCCACGCTTCTTTGCTGAATTTGGTCTCTCTCTCTCTCTCTCTCTCTCTCTCACACACACACACACACACTTGTATACTGTGTGTGCACTTGTGCATGTATGGGTTTAGTGTTTTGAGTTTGGATTTTGTGGCGTTTTGGAAGAAATCCCATTTTTTACTTCTTGAAGTCTTAAAGTGAAGTTCTATTTTTGAATCAAGAAAATGGGGGTCAAATTTTAATAAACGGGGTTTAACTTGTTTGATTCAAATTCTTGTTTTTTGAATTTAAAGCAGTATTTTGGCGATGTTATTATTGCTTATGCCCTCTTTCCGAATCACAAAATAAAATTTGTTTGCACAAATTTCTGAAATACCTTCTTTAAATAATGCTGCTGTTACACAAATTTGAAGAAAGCCTTATGATTCATGAATCTTGTTGGATGTTTTGTTGTGCAGGATCTTGACAATACCATTTTCTTAAATGCTGTAAAAGGTAATTGATTCTTTAACATGTCTTTTTATCATGAATTTTTTTCCTGTTTATTGAATATATATATACATACATACATACATATATATATATATATATATTAACATAAAACTTGCCTCATTTTGTTCCACAAACATGTAGCCTTTTCACCACTGAAGATCAGATTGGGTGGCACTTTGCAAGACAAAGTTTATTATCAAACAGAAAATAGATCCCAACCCTGCATTCAATTTGCCAAGAACTCCTCTGAGATGTTTGGTTTCACTCATGGATGTTTACCTTTGGCCAGATGGGATGAACTGAATAAATTCTTTAATCGTTCCGGGTAACAAAAAGCTCATATATTACTTCAACTTATTGTATGCTGGGGAATCATGCTGATATTCAAACTTACCATCATATTTTTATAAGCTTTATTTCAGGGCTCTTGTTATTTTTGGATTGAATGCTCTTCGCGGGAAATCTATAGAGCCCGGTAATGTTGCTAAGGGCCCTTGGGATCCCACCAATGCAGCGTCTCTCATTCGTTATACTGTTGGGAAGGGTTATAACATTTATGGTTGGGAACTTGGTAAGAATTTATCCCACTTTTGGTAAATTTGTGTTATGCTGATTTGTCACCCGTCATGGTTTTAAAAATTATGAATATGCCCTTCTGAGCATTGAAATATGATCTAAGCTAATAAAGGTTTTCAAGAAACTTGATAATGTCATCTATACATGAGAGACCAATTTGGAAGTTCATTAAAACTGACTGATGACATTAATAGTGTAACGAACAACTTAGGGCGTGCTTGTAAGGTGCACATAAGTTACAAGAGGTATGAGTAATTTCAAGACAAAGATGGGAGATTTTTGTAGTTGCATATATTTATAGGCAACGATACTAACATATATGCATATGTGTATGTTATGCAGTGAATATGTTGTTTAATGCTATGCCAGATCATTACAGAAGCATCCATATCAGCTGAATAACATTTTCTTCTAGCGAATAACTGGATGGATTTTGTAACTCTACTTTGTTTCTTGTCAGGGAATGAATTGAGTGGGAGTGGAATTGGGGTAGGAATTGCTGTAGATCCATATGTCTCTGATACGAAGGCTCTACACGACTTAATACAGGACGTTTACAAGGAGGTTAACATCAAGCCACAGATCATAGCACCCGGCGGATTTTTTGACCCTCGCTGGTTCCAACAATTCCTAGCTAAAACTGTCGGATCAGTGGATGTGATCACCCACCATATATATAATCTTGGCCCAGGTACTTTACAAAGCCAACAAATTCTTCTTTTTGCAGCGGAGGGGCGATAAAAAATTTTAAAAAGTATAAAAGAAATTTTATTATGATTTCTTTTTCTTTTTTGTGTGCGTCTTTTGTGTGTGTGTGTGTTTGTGTGCATGTGGAGGAAGGCTGGATTTTTGAAGTTTAAATTGATAAATATAAAATAGAGCAGTATAGATTTGAGCGGAAGGGAGGTAACTGCCCCTACTAGGCTGCTTCGCCCCCGATCATTATGAATTATGATATTGGAGACCATACATGAAAACATATATTCTTCGGTTTCTTTTGTAGGAAGTGATGAGCACCTTATGGATAGGATTCTCAATCCATCAACTCTTGATAGTGGAGCCGATGTGTTTAGGAATCTCCATAATATTGTGAAGAGTTCACCAAACTCCGCGACTGCTTGGGTTGGCGAAGCTGGAGGAGCTTACAATAGCGGGCGCAATGGAGTTACAAATGCATTTGTGTTCAGTTTCTGGTAATTTTCACTTGCAACATGCAAACAGTTCTCTGATTGGTTTAGTTGCTTATAGCTCACTAATGGTGATTTCTACGGCAAAGGATGAATCAGGTACCTGGACCAACTAGGTTTAGCATCCACTTACGATACAAAGACGTATTGCAGGCAGACATTAATTGGTGGCAACTACGGTTTACTTAACACCACCACGTTTGTCCCAAATCCCGATTACTACAGGTTAAATGAAACCAGATTCTTCATTACCTGTCTTTTTCTTTCTCCCCCACCTCAAGCATTATCTGTTTGTTACACACACCAATACATGACACGTGCAAAATTTGATGGTTGAGATATGGAGGGATAAAGTGCAGTTATTTAGAGAGAAAAAAAATGAAAGTTTTCATTTTCTTTTCAATGTCATAACCACCTATTCAGACAGACGTTGTTACGTATATTATGTTACAGAGGATCTCCGTTGTTGTTTTGCTGCCAAGTTTTCATTGCATGTTATGTATATTGCTTCAATTTTTTCAACTCCCTTCTGCATCGGATTATTCCAAATAACCACAATTTCATCTGCCCTTCTTACAGTGCTCTTCTTTGGCACCGGTTAATGGGGAGACATGTTCTGTCAACCAACTTTACAGGGACAACTAAGAAGATCCGTGCTTACGCTCATTGCGCTAAACAATCTGTAAGTCTCATGAAACCAAAACTATTCTCTTTTCTTGAAATAAAATTCTCTTTTCACAAAGTAAGCAAGGAACTAGAAAGAAGGCTGTAAAGTAGGCTAACAAAAACTCTGAGGGTATATTGGTTATTTAGTATTCCTGTTAGGGTCAGCCAATGAAATGGGTAGTCGCCTCTGGGACCTGTAGTTACGCCAAGCCCGAGGGGGTCCATCTGTAACTACGCCAAACCTCAAGGACTTAACCAGGGCCCTCTTTCTTTTTGCAGCAGGGGATCACCCTACTACTGATAAACATAGACAGCAACACCACTGTCCAGACAAACATCAACCTCAACAACATTACATTAACGCACGTGCGCAGGCATAGGCATCATCATCAGTATCACAGGCACAAGAAAGTGATACATTTGTTGCCTCGTACAAAACAATTGTCCGCAACGGTCAGAGAAGAATACCACTTGACACCATTGGACGGTAACATACAGAGTCAGACCGTTTTGCTCAACGGGAGAACACTAAGTGTTGACTCGTCTGGGCTATTACCTGAACTGTTACCAGTTCTGGTAAATTCATCTGAGCCGATAACGGCTGCTCCTTATTCCGTTGTGTTCGTTCGCATCCCATATGTTGCTGTTCCAGCATGCAGATAGGTGAAATATAGTTTGATTTGCATTTCCACTTTTGGTGATTGACTGAATAAAGATTTAGCCAGAGATGGTTTTGATCAATTCTTTGCTTGAAGAAGAGCGAAGCACAAATTTGTGTTTTCCATGTAACTTATGTTGTGAAATCATTACTCTTTTAACATTTTTTTCCACAGTTTCAAGTGAAATTCTTTGTTATTTATAAGTAAAATGTGAAGATAAATGTTTCTGTAATTATCAGTTACGTAATGAACTTGATACTTCATTTATTTCACTTTTTTTTTTTCCTCCGTGAAGACATTCAATTGGCAATGTAAAATTCTTGAAATTGGAAGTCAAAGTTAAATGGCAGTGAAAATTACTTCATATCATTTATGTTCTCTCTCATTTTCATAATAAAATATATTTCGGAAGAGCTATGTTCCGCAAAATTTTTAATAAAGGAGCTTATAAAATTCTAAAATAAGATATTATGATTCTATCAGCTCATTCCAAGTGGTTGTATGTTATTTCTCATTTTCTATTTTTATGGGAATCGGATAATTTTAGTTATTGATGTTTACATGAAACTGAAACTATAATTGGAAGAGTAGAACAGAAATATTAATTAATATGTTGAAAGTAATATTTAAATGTATTATTGTTGCTTTGTAAACCCCATTACAATATTAAAAGTAAGATATAAAAGTTCACACAATATTTTTAGTAAATGTCCAAATTCCTGTGCTTTATATTATGTTCCAACTAGTTGAATTCAAGATGGAACAATATTATCTGCAAATCTTACTTAAAATAACTTCACAAATTATGTTATTATGAATCCAAAATTGATTTATTGAAGTCCAAACACGCACCGATTAAATTCATCCAAAAACTCTGTGTGTGTGTGTGTGTGTGTGTGTGTGTGTGTGAGAGAGAGAGAGAGAGAGAGAGAGAGAGAGACAGTAATGAGCAATGGTACTTATTCATATCAGGATGGAAATGATCCAACCAAAATAACATAGCCTAAGTAAGCTTTAACACAAAATTCACAATCATATTTTACAATTAAAATTGGTATTACAAATATGAAAGCCTATGATCTTGTATACAGTGGTAAATAAAGATAAAAAAAATTAACCTACGCAATCAACAAGGGTAACCTACTGCACAAAACTGTAACTCAGATCACACTACTACTGCACAAAACTGTAACTCAGATCACACACATGTTCCTGAACAGAGTTTTGGTTGATCTGAGGCTCAATGATACAAAGTCAATTTCGCTTCGAGAAAGTTTGTGGCTTACTGCTCGCAAACGCCAACCACACAATTGTACCAGTAAGGTAGAAGAAGATCGATGGAGCAAACAACGACATCTACACAAAATAGAGAGAGAGAGAGAAATATGTTAAAAATAAGAGCCGAGAAAAATCTTATACCTTTTTTATCGGAAACATTTACCAGCAGCTAAGTTAGATCAGTTATAGCAATAAAGGAACATACCCCCCATGAGTGCGTTGAATCAAGAAGATAGCCTGTCAGAGCAACACCAACGATTCCAGGGACTGCTCCAACAGTGTTGGTAATGCCCTGCAAAAATGTATATATTTAACTTTTTTCAGGTAATAATTATAGCGCCTTCCCATGTTGCTATGTTCAAATACGCAAATGTCTGCTCTTGCTTTCAGAATTACCCATACCTCGCTTGTAATTTCTCATCACCTTATGGCTGCCTCCTCCCAGCAACCATTACACGTAATTAAATAATGTCATTATTCAAACGTTAATGAACTTCCCAAATTACTCTCACATACATTGATGACACTATTCAAGTTTCCCAATAAATTTAAGGAATAATTACCAAGAGCCCCCCAAAGATTTGCCTCAATTACAAGAAAACCCCTCTATCTATTGAATCGTAATTTCAATAGAAAAAACAAAAAAAGGGGACAAACCTCATGGGTATTTTTGGTAATTATCCCTAGACTTTATCAGATTTGATCATTTGATTAGATTTCAATTGGAAAACAGAGGCATTTATAACTTTGTGACCAAGAGAAGAAGGTGCATAATTACATATAGCTATAGGGGAGACGATACGCAGCATTGTAGGTCTATCAATGGGTAGGGTAAGCCCGGCCCATTCACCCAATACCCATACCCTAAAATTTTAAAATCTACCCATACTCTACCCAAACCCATACTATTACTAATGTATGGGTTCGGATAGGGTCTTACCCATTCCTATGGAGTAATGATACATACCAAAAGAACACTTGCATATTCAGGTGACATGTCTTGGTGGGTGCAGTATAGTCCTGCACGCAACAAGTCATGAGATTTACAGTTTTAAAAGTGGGATATACTAAACTTGCATACATAGAGGACCTATACCTGATAAAGCAAAGCTTGAAAGTGCTAAGCCGCCTGTAAGGATCAATACGACTTCCCATGGACTCAGTCCTAAGTCCAAAGAGGAAAGAATCATGCACGTTGCCGGTGAGAGGAACGCAATTGTTTGGCAAAGTTTCCTCACCTGTTACCATGCAAAATGCATTAAAGCTTTTAATTAAATTACAAATAAATAAAGGTATCACATATTATGTAGGATAAATTACAATCAGACCTCCTGAGTTTGGCCTAATTAGAAATACTCCCTCTCTTGTTTCAAAATTACCAAAAAAACCATTTAAGGTATGGGTCCTTCATTGCAATGTTAATGGAGAAGAGAAAATGACATAAAAGGCCATAATTATTTAAGTAAAAAAGACAAAAATTAGGGGACCTCAGTAATGTTCCAAAACAAGAGGAGGTCACTTGCAATTAGGCAAAACCTCAGGGGGTCTGGCTGTAATTTACCCAATTATGTACACTTTCAACTCAAACAAAATGGTACATAAGCAAATATCTATCTCCAACTGACCACTGTGGTTTCAACCCCTCTGGCGATCAAGCTGTCAGCCAATTGGGATGCAATGCTGGTCACAAAGATTGAAGCTAGTGGAGGAAGAATTGATACCTGGCATTGGTACAACAAAAATAAAGCTACTACATAATTCTCAGTATCCATTGATTTAACAACAAAGCCAATTAAATTAAGTGAAGGCAGTTTCTTCTTTTCGTCTTTCCATATATATCTTTTTAATTCAAACTTTAATTACATGATCAGCTGTTTAGAGGATCATTGCACGCATTCGCGTAGATATACTTTGCAAAGAGCAATTAAACATCATATTCTTGTATAAATTTTGTGAAACAAATATGTCGCATACGTACCCATGCAGCCTCTGTCAGATCAAGATTCAGCTCCTCGCTGCAGGTGATGTAGCTCAAATTTTAATCTTGCTAGACAAGATGAATTGCTTTGTTGACAAAAGTACAAAAATAATGAAAAGAATACATGAAAAAGAGAAGTTACCCTCTGTCCACATGAATGAAAGACAGGATTTAAGTTTTGGGCAAAATATACTTAATAAAAGATGTACCTGAAATATGTAGGGAGCCAAGACAAGCAGGTATAATGACCCCAACTTCCACAAAAGTGAGCATAAATCATTGCCCACACGGCTTTAGATTTGAAAAATTCCTTCCAAGGTAAATCCTGTAAAATTATTAATAAATAGTTATAAAACTCTTTTAATACATTAGGTGTACGTGTATGTGTATCGCACACGTCCAAGTGTCATACACAGAAAATAAATAAAATATTTCTAATTCGAACGATTTTGAAATGCATTAATGAAGATGGTAGTGAACTACATATGAAATTACCTTGACCATTCAAGAGAAATACAAGATATTAGAAGTTAGAGAAACGCTCTATGCATGTTCCCTATGGTTACTGTGGAATATAGCCAATAAGGCTCAAGTGCTAAGCAAAATGGGGTTCAACCAACTTTGTGTGTTAACTATAGATGTAAAAATAAATCAAGTGTAGAAAATAATATACATTTTACTCTTTGATTTATTTTATATTCTGTTTAATTATTGTGGATAATCAAAACGTGCTCTCTCCAGGTTTAGCGCAACACGTAGACTCCCTTTGGTTTCAGAAATGACACCCACCATCCTTGCAAGTTAACAGACATTAAGATTCTAAAAAGATAACGAAATCACCAATATGGAGCTTATAGCATTGAACAGAGCAGATAAACTTACTTTTAGGGAGCCACCCAACTCTTTCAAAGAGGAATCCCAAGACTTGCTGATGAGGTCAGACCCAGGCCCTGCACAAGATAATTTACAGCAGTTATGGAAGCGATAAAAATATAAGCCTAGATGTAAAATCTTAATTCCAAACATAGGAAACTTATGTTTCAAAGCAAGAAAAACAATTGCCAGTTCTAGGTAAAATAAGATGACCAAGTTATTAGGCACTTTTGAAATCAAATGAGCATTTAGACTAAAGCTAGAAATACTGATTTATTCCCTTAAAGTTCAAACGAGATCAATTAGAATAAGCTTACTATTCTAGTTGATTAAGGAGCTGGGGAAAAGAAGAAAAAAAAAGGGGGGAAAGAAAAGTCAAACAAATCACATAAGTGTAATTGCAGTTTAACTAACGGATTTGGGAACTAAAGAATTTCAAAAGGTAGAATAAAAAGTTTGCAGCGCTTTTGAGTTGCTATGGATTTCAAGTTGTTAAGAAACCATTTGGTGCTATGTAATAAATTTGACATAAATAAACTGACTTCCTCAACTTTTACTGCAGTTAACAAACTCATGAGCCTTTAGCAAAACAAAAAACAAAAAATTAAATAAACTAAGGAAAGGGAGTTAGGCACAGATTGAGACATAAAAGAACTAGCATACATGATGAATAAGCAGCTCTGAATGGAGATTGATCTTTTTTAACAAACTGAAATCCTGAAAACCTGAAAAATAGTTAAAAATATTTAAGGGGGAAAAAGAAAAAGCCCACATTAGTTGAAGTGACAAAGTCAATTACTTTCATATGCAAAGCACCATGTTTGATCCTTGGATTTCAATGATGAAAACACAAAGGAAGATTTTTTCCCGAAATGATTGTACTCTATACTTTACTTTTTGCACCTTCACATTTTCCTTCTAATTTTCCTTACAGAATTCCTTGATCCAAACATAAAATAAAAGTCTTTGAGAGACTTTTAAACAATGAAGAAGTCCCGAAAAAAGAAAAAACATACATAAGAGAGACAGACAGACAGACAGAGGAGAACAGTATATGCAGGATTATTTGCATCATTTTCTTTATATGCAGTCTTTGTTTCTCCATGAATAGAGGAATACATGTGGTCTAAAATCTATATACAGTATCTCACCAGGCTACACCTAGGGCACCAAAAATGTAAAATACAGATTCCCAGCCATAATTTTCGATCAGTGGAGGAGCCAAAAGAAGCCTGCAGTTCAATGATCCAAATGTCACCAATGAGTAAAAAACCGACCACACAACTCAGACAAGAGAACTGATATCCGGTACAAAATCAGTCTGGTATCTAGTGAAATAGATGTTATTCACCAGCACGTAATCGCATATGATTAACTTTCCATGCATCTATGGTAGTTGGTAAAGATTTCAAATATTTGGTGTAATTCATCTAAACTTTTAGATAAGGTGGTTACTAAAAAGCAGTCATTAGAGATAGTTCTGCGAAGATCAACATGCCTTCTCAACAAGTGATCAAATATTTAACACTCAATATATGGCTCTAAGACATCAAACTATCTTCCTACAACACGATCATGGGCGACGATATTCTAATCAATTGGTAAGAAGGAAAACATCCTACTGATGCAATAAACCCTGCATCTATAAGGGGTGGTAAACACTAAGAATTGATCTGATATGTAATGCAAAATTCATCGTCTTCTTATGCGGTACAAAAGAAACTTACAAAGAACATAGATTAGAGCATATGGCTTTAGAAGCGATAGAGTACAATACAAGAGTTATAGAGTAATTTTATATTCCAACTCAGACTAAAATGGTGGAACACAAAACATTTCCTCGAAGGAATTGGAAGTCATTCAGCTTTTGAAGAAAATAAATTATAACAGGCCATATGCGTTTGACAGTCATATTGCATACAGAAATTTTATCATATATGTACATGCATACATACATACATATAATATATATATATAGTTACAAAAAATTGCATACCCCAAGACACTTCCCACACTCAAACCACCAAAAACAAATGCTACTGCACGTGAACGCTCCTCTGTTGGTATTGTCCTGAAAAAGTCGCATATCAAAGTCATATACGACATAAGAGAAGAAATAAGTCAATAAAAATACAGAGCTCCTCGAAAGATTTACATAGATTAATTCAACTTTAGCATTCAGAAAATTAAAGGCAACAACTACTGATAATGAGTTGATTACGGATAGCAATAAAAAATGAAGAAAAAGAAAGAAGATTTATGTTTCATCTTGAACTCAGGTTACAACTTTTTGGACCCATTTATCCAAAATATCCTGTAACTACTCCTATTCCAAAACCAAATATTAAGAAACCATACGTTTTTCTGGACCCCTTAATTTCCTATAGCCACCTTGGTAAAGTCTTTAGAACAGACAGTTTGTAAAAAGATAAAATACTTATGCACAATGTGAAAATATGGAGTCATGAACACTACTGAATCCTTCAGCCTTCTTTATACTTAGATTGGTTTTCTGTACAAACTTTCCTATAGAAAACAAGATCCATTATTGCAACACAGAAGGACCAAAGTTTCTTGTTTATTTATTCATGGTCCCATGTTTATATCGTATAGACATATATGCTGAGAAAGAAAACTAAAAAACCAAAGAAAAAGAAAAATTGACGCAAGTTCCCACAATATTGGAGTCTATTTAAGATATACAAGAGCACAAATGATTAGTGCTATAATAGCGATAGATATTCAAAACATTATGTGTTCTTAAAGTGCTCTCTCTTTCTTCCTTTCTTTCTTTTTTTTTTCCCCATGATTTCCTTTAGGAATGAAAATCTACATTATACAACATACCTAGCAATCAAATCAGTGGCAGCAGATGGTGAAACGCCTTCTCCTATCCCAACCTGAATTGTTAAACAGTTAGCTCTAGATAGACCAGAAATTTTTCAATCTTAGCATTAGACAACTTTATGGAAGCCTTCAAGAATATCAAAATTACCAAAATCCTGGATAAAATAAGTCCCGGCATAAAACCAGCAAGAATAGGAACCAGTGCCGTGGCCAGTGACCAGACCAGGACTCCCACTTCGAGAACTTTTCTGCATACAGAGACAGGTAATCCATTGAAAGCAAGCTCCAAATGGATAAATAAATTGGCTGTATTAAATGCTATATGTTAAGACTGTTGTTGAAGTTTAACAAATTACAGGAGAAAAAAAATGAAAATGAAACAGCTAAAGAAGTAAGTAGATACCCAAATAACTGCAAAAATTAGAAACATCACCCTTTCCAACACAGTTATCAGAAAAAGAACAGAATTAATAAGAAGCATCAGATATCCTTTTATGTTGCTCATACCTCCCCGGTCTTTTATACTTTGGTCAAATAATATCATCCTGATGTAGACCTAGTTATAGAAATTTTGAAAGTTTTTTCTTCTACGAAAATACAAAATAAAGCAGTAAGGAAAAGGTAAAAAGGAAAGCCCAGTCGAAGAACGCGAACAACGCCGTTTTCGTAATCAGATGAGTATATATAACTTTCCTTTAAAAGGGTAATATTTTTTGTAATATTCTTGCAATTACTAATACTGTTTGTCATTATTCAATTACCAAAAGAATAATCTCTTAAAACCATTCTTAGTTCTTACCATGCTTCAAAATATCTCTAATAGAAACCTTGCTATTATAAACTAATATTATGAAGTATTGGCCTAAGAAACTAACCTCCCACCAAAAATTTTGGCAAGCCAACCTCCAGGCAACTGACTTAACGCATAACCCCAGAAGAAAGAAGATTGCACCAATCCAGCCACAGAAGCGTTCCAACCAAATTGATGCGACATTGGAATTATAGCAATACTCAAGTTCACCTATTCAGTGCATGAAATATTAGTTCACAATCAACCTAAAGAAACCTATTTATGTAAAATGATACTGTGAAAGGATCACTGACTTTCTACAACATTTCTAGATAATTGATCATTATTTTGCTATCACTAGCAATATAAATAAGCTATGGAAACTGCAAGAACCATATACCATCACATTTCCTTCATCCCACAGCAGGAAACGATCCCATTAGTCCAATATATTCTTTTACAAACTGTTTTCCATTATATTGGGAAGAAAACGACGACCCAACCCCACCAGCATATGGCATGTTTAAGGAAATAATATGTAAGAAGATATTATATTACATCCAAATTTATCACAGGTAATCAACTTATCATATTACATGTATATACTGGAATAGCTGTAAAGAAACTATAGTTTACTGCATTGCTATAATCACAGCTCTTGGCCACATTTATACATAAGCATTATGCACAACCTTGGAGCATGGACATACAGTGGTCCAGTAAGAAATAGCTCTGCCAGTCTCTTACTTTAACAAAATCATATTGCCAACTTCTAAATTTGGAACAGTTGCCCTTTGTCCCTTGAATTTAGGGCCGGAAACTACAAGAAAATCTTCTATACACTTCAAATATGTAATTTTATGCCTTTAATTATTCTCCTCATTTTTCCTCATTAAATTCTTTGATCCAAACATACTAGTAAAAGGGATATAACAAAACAACACATCCCAAGGAATAAACGAGAAGAATTACCTTATCCATGTTGCAAATGACAAAGGCCAGAGACGTAGTCCCAATGAGCTTATATCGTTGAGGAAGGTTCTCCCATGGCGGCCAGTCCCAATCAAATCCCACTTTCCCTTCCCCTGAACCATCATTTTCCTTCAACTGATCGAGGCCATTAAGCAATCTTTGCACCTCTGCAGCATTCTCTCTTTCTCTCTCCTTAACGCTGCAAGAAATTCTAAACCTCAAGCTTTGCTTAACGGGCAGCCCGTTAAAGAGCTGGGTTTTCACAATAGTTCTACAGTTTGAAGCTTTGATGTTCGTGCCATGTGAAAAATTGAAGAAATTATTTACTGGGTTCGAGATTATTCGACCCATCATCATTTCCCTTTATCGAAATTGAAAAGTTAAGAGGTTTCGATTCTGGAAGGAGCGAAGTTTAGAAGTGTAAAGATGGAAGTGAATGTAATTGGTGTGTGTTGTGTGTGTGTGATCAGAGAACGAGGAGGAAGAAAACACGACATTTAATAAAGGACCAAACTTTGCCACGAATATTGGACGTTGTGGCGCCCGATTAAATTGACAAAAATAAGGAGTCTATTTTTCAGATATACTTTTGAGTTTTGCATGCTACTTTTCACAAAATATAATAATAAGAATCGGTTAGAGGAGGTACACCCAATGTGTGTGTAGACTACAAATAAAATATAAATTCATCGTGCATTAAAAATTTAAATAATATACAATTAAAAATTATTAAATTTTTATTTGAGTATATGTTTTTAGGTGTTTTTTATTTATTAGAATTATTAAAGACAAAAACGCTTACTGTTTATATAAATTTTTAGTGTTTGCGACGAAATAAGTCGCTCAAGGTTCGAATTCGCTAAGTTCGATAGGAAAACAGTAAATTCGAATTGAACTCTTGGTGTTCGGGTGCAGGCGTGCCAATGTGCAAGAGCACACAAGCGGAAGTTTGTTGATTCTAAGTGAAAAAGTGATGTGATGCGCCTAAGACTTCTATCAAAAAATGATTGAATCGGAGCAGGCAAACACTATCCCTAAGGTTCTACTTGCCTACAACTTAATGTAGGACTTTAACAATTCAGTACTGCAAAGATCGAAAAGGGTCGAAAAGCTTAAAACGAAAAGAGAATGAATTCGAAGACGATGGCTACTCGCTACTTGGACCTTACAAGACTCGACTACAGACACACGCATTGATGACTCGGGTCATATCTACAATAGAGATGCATTAAGCAGTCCCTAAGAACTCTAGCTACGAATCGACCACATTGATGACTCCAGGCATATCTACTTGTGGATGTAATCAGAGGTTGTTCACTTCAATAAGCATTGATTGACTCCGTCTACACTCCTCTTCATGCACGCGCTCGATATGAATGCAGGGTACCACTCCGTCGCATTGATATATCACCTTGAACTGGGCCCAATTCGAGCGAGTGATGACTACAATCTCGTGACGTTACCAAATAAATGTATTGATGATCCCATTTCAAGTCAAATGAGGCATGACTACAAACATTCAGACAATGATTTTCTACCTACAGAACTAAAGCTAATCCTTGTTCATTTAGATTAATAAATTAGAGAAGTGATGACTTCTTGATTGAAAGAGTTGTTGTTGTATTTGTTAATTGATGTTTGTGTGTTTTGAATGGTGAATCTAGCTCCCTTTTATAGCCTCAAGCTAAAACAGTCTTCCTTTATTTTTGGAGCTAGCTTCCTTATTCCGGATTGGCCATTCGAAATGAATGGCAGTCCTTATTTGTAGGACATGGCAGTTATGCCAGGTTATTTAGATTTCAAATTTTCGGCAGCATATATCCTTTATTCTAGGCATGTTCAGGTACAACTTTCCACCTTATCCTCATCCAGTTAGTTATTTTCATCCCACGATACCTAAAAATAAGGGATTTGATTATTATCATCTTTTTTTCCTATATTTTTATTTTTCCCGACTGGACCATGGACCTCAATTCACTTCAGTTTGTGCCTCTAAGGTGGGCTAATCCACTCATGTCGAAGTGACCTGGGCCTTATTAATTTTATTTTAGCGAAAATGACCAAAATCAGCCCATTCCAAACCTATACAAAAATTCATTTTTAGGCCCAAACAACTACAAAATAAATAAAAATAAAAATAAAATAAAAGATAAGGATATAGGAGAATAGAAGGAAAAAAAATAGTATCACATTGAAGAGAAGAAAAAGATAAGTTAGAAAAGATAAAGATAGGAGAGATAAAAAAGAAATTTCAAATCAAAAACACTAAAATAGTTAATTGGTGGGTCTAGCACTTCATTTTTATTTTTATTTTTATTTTTTTGGTCTTGGCCACCTAAATCCCGATTCACTTGCCGACTAATCCGAATCATGTGTTGTAGAGGCCCATGGCGATCCTCCCAACCCAGTTGCTCCATTCACAATACAAAAATTTGAATTCTGGACATTGCTAAAAAATTTGGCGCATAATCCTACTAGACCAACGAGTAGGTTTTGGTTTAGTACTCTATGAAATAGTATAGATAAGATTATTTCAAACATTTCACAACTGAGTATCTACTTTAATCACAAAATTTAAAAATTAATCATTTAATAGCTACTTATATTTGGGTACTTCGAGGTTTTTTGGGATTGTTCTAGAAAAGCATTTCAGTGCTTTTGGGTTAGAAAAAAAATTATTTGGAGTGTTTGATTTGACAATTTCTACTTAAATTCAGAGGAGAAATTGCAAAAGTTCAAGAGGAAGCAATTTCTATTAGTTTAAAAGTGATTCTTGGTATTTTATAAATAAATTGAACTTTTTTGAACTGTTAACCACCAACTTTTGACTGATTTTTACTCTTATTTCCAAACCTCTCTACTTTTACTATCGACTTTAGATTGATTCTCATTTTTATTTTCAAACACTACCAACTTTTCTTATTCAATTTTCCTTCAAGTTTTTCAATAATTTCAACTTTTCCAAAAGCGAAACCAAATTCAAACACCTCTTTGAACAACTTTTTAACTACTATTTCTTATGAGATCATTAGCTTTGATCTTTTGTCTCAACAATATGAAATTGATCTATTCTTCTCCAGGGTGTTGAAAGAGTTAAAAGACAACTCAAATGGAGAGTATTTGTTGATGAATGACTATTTATCCAAGGGAAAGCAACTTTGTATTCCAAATGGTTCATTGTTGTTAATCGTTATTCAAGAGTTGCATGGTGGTGAGCTTGGAGGGCATTTTGATCATGATAAAACTGAAGCACTTGTAAAGGAGCATTATTCTTTGCGTTCATTAAACCGAGATGTTGTAAATTTTGTTCAAAAATGTGGTGTAGGTCAAAGAGTGAAATGAAGCACACAAAATTTAGGTTTATATCAACCCCTTCCCACTCCTCATGCTCCTTGGGAAGATCTTTCTATGGATTTTGTTATTGGATTGCCAAGAATCCAGCATGGCAATGATAGCATATGTTGGTATATAGTGCTTTTGTAGGGCATGATTTGGCTATAGTAATAGGTCAAGGCGAGAGTTGGACTCTCTGTTTTTAAGACTGAATTGCCCCGCACTAGTGCTCACAATTTTTATGGCAATCATCTCCCAAGATACAATGACCAACTTTTCAAAATACAACCACTTCAAATTTCGAGAAACGATGAACACAAATCGTGTTTTGAACTCACTTGAATGTTTTAGCGAACCTTTGGAAATGTTGGGAGTGAAATACAGAAGACGAAAAACAAATTCGGACCACTCGGGGGCCAACCCAAGATGCTAACCCCTAGGTCATCTGCCAATTACACACTTGTGAACCCCCAAGTGGCCAACTTCTATTTGCAAGTAGCCACTTAAATATAAAATATTCTTGTATTATTTTTCTAACATGTGATACCCACATTTTACAACACAATACTCTATTTTTAGCTTTCCACCAATCTCTTTTGTGCATTTAATTTCTTATCACCTGAAATTGATTTTGAGTTATTAAATACATTTTTTTGTATCTACTCGCGATGTAGATTATGAGTAATCAACTTATTTTTAAATACAACAAATGGAGCTTCATCAAATCATTGGCCAAAGTTGGTCACTTACCAACTTGTAAACCAATTTTTCTAACAGTATACTTGTTGTGGTGGATTGATTTTCAAGGATGGCTTATTCTATTACATGTAAAAACTCCACCGATTCCTCTCAAATTGCAACATTATTTTTCCATAAGACCACGTTTACAGGGAGTTCCAAAACCCATAACCTCATACCGTGATATGTGATTTGTGAGTAATTTTTGAAAAACACTTTGGAAGCTTTTGGGGACTCAATTAAAATTTTCTAGTACTTGTCATCCCCAAACCGATGGTCGAACTTCTTTCAAAAAAAAGAACGATGGTCAAATTGAAGTGGTAAATCAGTCACTTGGAAACATGCTTCGAATCTGGGTGGGCAAATA
>JAOWBU010000660.1:0-25000 GCA_026212405.1 Petrea volubilis
ACTATCTTTTACTACTTTTTAAAAGGCGTACCAAAAAAGTTCGTAGCAACAAGCTTTTTTCTTGTAGTGGTTGAAGAATTGCTTGGAAAAAGACATGGCTTTGGGTGATAAGGAAACCAAACTAACACTTGTACCTTTAGTATTCTTACGCTATGATTGAGGGACAAGTGACTAGCGTGTCATCAAAACTTTGGCTATAAATGTGTTTAGCACCAATGAAGAGGTATAGAGCTTGAAAGCTAGTCATTGAGCTTTAAAGCTATTTGAGAAGAAAATTCAGACACAATACTTGTGAGGCTAGAAAAATAAAAAGATTGGGAAACACTTGACAGATAAAGTTCTTTGTAAGAGAATTGTAAGGTTATTTTCTTGGGGTGCTAGGTTTAATTAGAGAATATTTTCTCAAATTGTTGTAAACTCTATCTAAAATTTATTACAGTGGGATTACTTCTCGCCTGTGGACGTAGACTTATTGTTGTCTATTTAAATAAAATATACTACTTGATCTCGGTATTAGTCCAACATTTATCATGACCTAGACCTAATACATGGATGGAGCTTAAACAAGCAAAGATATGTGGGGTAACATGCAAGAGAGGTTGATTGGGAAAAAGGCAAAGAACAAGGAATCACTCCATTAAGAAAACTAGAGGGCATACAATTTCTATGGAAAGATGTTTTAAGAATTGCATGAACCCAATAAACTTTAGGAGCATTCATTTGAGATAGTAGATTACGTGAGACATTTAAAAGATGTCAAAGTTTGCATTCGACAACCCCATTCTGCTAAGAAGTACGAGGAAATAAGTTTGATGTGAAAAACCATGAGTGTCACAAAAAAAATAGAATCTTCTTTCTAAACATACTCTAAAACAGTAACGGTATGAAAATCACGAATTGTAGTAGAAAATTGATTTGTTATTTTATTAAAAAAGATGTAATTACAATAGGAACTTAAGACCTATCTTCAAGCAAATAGACCCATGTCATCCTAGAGTAGTCATCAATAAAACAAATAAAATTCCGAATATCATTGACTGACTCAATACGACATGGACCCCTAATGACAGAATGAACTAACTGAAACAGAAAGGACCTACATTTTTGACTCTAGACAAAAAGGAAGCTCGATGATGATTACCTAGCTCACAAGACTCACAATTAAATAATGTAGTGGACAATGCAGTCGATAGAAGTTGTTTTAACTTATTTAGGGACAAGTGGCCCAAATGACAATGGCACTTATACGGAGACACAAAGCCGACATACAAAGCATGAGCATCTACAAGTGTGGCAGTCGTGTTGAGATAGTAAAGTCTTATCACACTCACGATCTTCATTAATCATCCAGCTTCCTCATTTGCTGGCTCTACAATATGCAATATGAAGGGAAAAAATGTGACTAAACAAGTTTTAAATTTTGTAAGTTTACTAACAGACAAAAAACCAACAAGAAATTGAGGAGTAAATGGTACATTATCAAGAGCAAGATTAGAAATAGGAATTATTGTACCAAATAAAAACTACGAGAAAAATATTCATCAACAAGATGAAATAGGGAATAGGGAACCGGTGATAGTTAAATAGGAAAAATATTATTGACTAGTAATATGAGTTGTGGCCCTAAAGTCTAAGAGCCAAGACTTGCCATAAGAGCCAGCAAAAAGTAAATAGTACATTATCAAAAGTAGGATTAAGAGCCAAGACTCACCATAAGAGCCAACAAAAAGCAAAATGTACATTATCAAGAGTAAGATTAAGAGCCAAGACTCACCATAAGAGGCATCAAAGGCACTTGAGGATGGGGAAATAATTTGTGTGGTAGAATGAGCAATAGTGTTTTAAGCACTTTTTCATATTCCTCCCTACTGAGAGTAACATGATTAGATTCATGAGTTGGTTGTGTGTGTGGAATAAAGTGAGCAAGTAGTCCAATATTGCCATAGACATTGTTATTCTAGCCAACATTTTTAACTTCTTAGATGGATGGTTAGGCTTACATATGATACGGTGGAGTGGCAGTTCCTTTGTTCTATGATGCAATGAATGAATTTGCATGTTAATGGCTCATTTTCTTGGGATTTCAAGTTAGGTAGAGGCCTACGTTTGGTTGATCCATTGTCACCGTACTTGTTCTTGTTGTGCTCTGATGTTCTCAGCACTCATAAGTAGCACATGAAAGGGGTAGTTTAAGGGGAATTTGGATGTGTCGAGGGATCCCTAGATTATCCCACTTATTCTTTGCGAATGACTCTATAATCTTCCTTCAAGCAAATACGGGGGAGATTGGACAACAACTGGTCATTTTAGACAACTATGAACAATTTTTTGGCCAAAAAATAAACTTGAGTGAGACATCAATTTTCTACAATAAGAACACGGGGACCAACACTTGCGAAGCAATTTGTGAATTACTTTGATGCTTGGCCGTTTATATGGAGATCTACTTTGGCCTCCCACTATCATTTAGGAAGTCTAAGAAACTATGTTTCTTGCATTTGGGTGATCGTATCTAGTAGAACATGCAGAGTTGGAGAGGTAAACTTGCATCCCGTAGGGGGAAAATAGGTGTTGATTAAGGCGATTGTGTACCCTATACCATCATATGCCATAGGTATCTCCAAGTTCTTGATCAGCTTTTTTGACACGCTCAATACATTATGCAACCAGTTTTGGTGGGGAGGGGGGGGGGAGTTAATGGTTCACGACGAATATCGTGGAAGTCGTGGAAGTGGATGTGTGTATAAAAGGCAGGGGGTGGGTTCGATTTTTTAGATCTAGCATCCTTTAACTAGGCACACCTCATGAAACGAACATGGAGAATTTTGATTCGCATTGAGGCTCTGTGTAGTCGACTGCTCCTTGGTAGATATTGCTCAAACTTGCGTTTTGTGGAATATGAGTCGAAACAAAATTGCTTATACATATGGAGAAGTGTTCTTAGTGGGCGACATTGGTTAGTTCGAGGGTTGAATTATCTCATTGGAACATTAGAGACAATAAGAGCACTTTTATATAAGAGACCAATTTGCCCACTCAAAACGTGGCCACAAGGTTTGGGGAGGAATTGAGGCTTAGTGATCTCATCAACATCACGTCAGACACTTGGCTAGAAGATAAGATTATCATATTTTTTGGTGCTATGGACAGGGCAGCAACCAAGAGAGTGACGATCAAGAGGAGACAAGCAAATCAACCTTATTGGTCCCGAGAAGCTTTTGGATATTTTTTGTAAAGTCCGCATACTAGCTTATTCACAATACCAAGTTCGAGGTAGCGGAGGATTTGGTGCAACAAGATACTGGAGGAGAGACCATTCTCAAATTTATTCGGAGGTTCAGACTTGCTACCAAAGTGAGGATTTGATGCTGGAGGTTGTATAGAAACTATATCCCTACAAGAACGAACCTTGAGCGCCAAGAGATCATTGTCAATGCAATATGTGGATTGTGTAAGATAGAGGAGGAATCAATAGGCTATCCGTTTTGTCGATGCTCTATAACTCAAGCGACTTTTGACGGGTACCCACTGATTAACCCCTGAGCATGCCCGAATAGTATTGAGGCGTTATTTTTGTCTTGCATGGGAAAAGAGAATTGAGCTAAATGAGATACCTTGTTGTTGTGTTGTTGAAGATTGTGGTGAATCCACAACAAATTTCATGCGGAGTCTATTTCACCATATTCCAAGAGGTCGGGGTGGGTTAATGTGTATACTTATGAGACAAACAAAGCATGGTAAGATCAATAGCTTGGGTTTCAAGTTGATCCAACGCTAAAGGAATGGAGGCCACTTGATATACGATACTTGAAAGCTAATTTCGATTCAGGGATGAGTGCTAAAATGTGGAGTATTGGCTTAGGCATTTTTGTAAGGAATGAACGAGGACTATTCTGTGGGGCAAAATCTATTGCTTAACCTAAACTTTGTTTACCTTGGGAGATGGAGAGTACAACACTGGAGCTTGGCCTCTAATGGCTTATAGAGCATCATGGTGGGAAGGTGGAGATGGAAAGGGACTATTTAAAACATGTCAAATTCATTTGCCAACTTGATTATACATCTCTCTGCATGTAGCAAGATTGATGAGTGTTTGTCTTTTGCAACAAAGTTCAAGGAAATAAAGGCCAAACATGTTCAAAGAATTATGAAAAGTGCGGCTTATGCCCTTGCTATTGCAATTGCACAATCATTGTTACATCTAGATCGATGGGGTAGTGTCCCTTCTAAGTGTGTAGTTGATGCTTTGTATGAGGCTGTATTTTGAATAAATGAATTCCGGGAGCTTGCTCTTGAGGTCTTCCCCATCCAAAAAAAAAAAAAAAAGAAAATAAAAGAAAAGAAGAAGAAGAAGAATGCCCACCTAAACCTAATTATCATGCACCCATACTTGATTGTGTACATGTCTATTAGACTCACCTACCATTTGTACATCTAACAAATAAATTTCTAACTGAAAGTAATCAAACTAAAATTATGTAGATGGCTACCGTATAAATTGATTAATCTAGACCCAAGTTATATTATAGAACGTGAATTATGCTTCGTATTAAATAGAATTAAATTAAAGGCATGCTTGTATTAGGTGTCGAAAAATGAGTCATCAATATAGCTAATTTTAGCTTAGTTTCTTGTATGATTATGTAGATTACACTTTGGGATTTATCAAAGATAGACTAGATATTAAATTTATGAATTCAAATAAAGTTGGGACCAATTATCTAGACCATTCGAGTATTGGATTTGTAAGACTTGACTACTAGTATGGGATATGAGATCGAGTAATGAATATATATATATATATATATATAGAAATTTATTGTATGGACCATTCTAAGATTGGAATACAGTATATTGAGATATAAGTTGACGTTGCATAATCTCGCTTTGCCACATTGCTTGATTGTATTGAGTTATCAACCACGACACCCTCATCAAGCCCATGTTATCCTTGAGGGTAACCACATTCAAAGCAAACTCATTCTCTCAATTTAGCATTCATGATTACCCTGCTTGATTCTTTGATTTTGAATCTCAAGTAGAGATCATGTTGACAGCATGTCTTAAACATCTCTAGCACACAACAAATCTAGTAAGGGGTTTTCATTTTCTCTTATTTGGCTAGCGAAGATAATTTGTGCCCTGGAGCTAGTGGCAAGGATGAAAGGCTAATGCTATTTAATTATCCTCATACTAACTACCTAGTACTGCTTGCCGTATCATGCTTAGCTTGGAATACGTCCACCGACCCACACGCATAAATAACCCTAACATCAGGATCCTCAGTTATGATTGTATCATTCTTGAGGTCGTTACTATGTCTCCATATCAACTTTCTCCCCTTGATTTACCTACTGACTTGAATGTTTAAAGGTTTTAGCAGGTAATGACAGTTATTAAAGGGACAGAACTCAAGAAAATGACACAGTTATGTATAGTGGTTGGGCCGAAACTTAATCCACTACCTAGGTATATTTCACCCTAGGCTTTTAAACCTGTAAAAATATATTTTATTAGTATGCGATTTTAACAAACTAAAAAGATAGTATTTGGAATAATAAAGAGCAACAGACTACTCTCACAACTAAAGTGTAACTAGTAGAGGCCCTGGTACTAGTACAGAGGTGTTTGGTCCTTAGCACACTAACTAGTACACGTATTTAGTTTATCAATACACAACAATGCTCATTCTAAATCAAGCAGAGGCAAGCAGAGTGAATGAGATATGTTTTCTGGTACTACACATAGCCTATTTATAATTGCAGCCACATGCCTATCAACAAGGCAAGAGGTTCTTCCTTCTCTAGTTCTGGTGATTGACAGTAGGTGAATCGGTCTTGGTTAGGAAGAAAGTCAGCATCAAATCTTTACAATATCAGTGAATCAAATCCTCCCAAAGTCAAATCCTCATTTAAAAGATCATGAGAGATACTTAGCATCCAATCTTCCCAAAGTCAAATGCTTATTAGAAGATCACGAGGGATACTAGTATCAAGTCTTGCCAATTTAGCTGAGTTTCCTTAAATCAGAAGATCACAAGGAGTACTAGTATCAATCTTGCCAAATCAGTTGAGCTCTCATCATCAAAAGATTATGAGGTCTAACAATCTCCCCCTTTTTGATGATAACCGAGTGATGCTCCCCCTACGTGCGAGGGGATGATGCTCCCCCTGTCTAAGAGAAATGTATGCCAAATAGAACTGTGGAAAAAGTTGTTCAAGATGTTAAAGTAACCCAAATAACATAACCATCATCAACATTAGATCAAAATAAAGCAACGGTAAGTTCAAAAACAGAATTTATATGAGTTTTTATCACCAAAGAGAGCTAGATATTTAAAAACATAGGCAAAAAACGAGCAACACGGAGTAGACAACCCCTATACTCCCCCTTCATTATAAAAAATGTGCAGATGATGCTGTGGAACACTTGAAAGGAGCCTGCATGGTGTATATTTTGTCAGCCAGCTTCTCAATGGATGCAGTAAGCTTGGTAATGGCAGTTGTAAGGGCAAGTAATGCTTCATCCTTTGGGTTGGGAACAACCCGAATTGGACGGAGGCGAGTGGCACCTTCTTTGTGTTTAGATGAGACTGGCTTCGTGTTTGTCCTTGGTACCATCCTTTGTCCTCGAAGAAGTGGATAAGCATACGATGGAGGCTCGCCATATTGATGACTTTTCTATCGCTTTTGGATCCTTTCATATCATCAAATAGAAACACTCATTCTTTCACAAAAAAAATGGGTGAGTAGCATGGAATAAGGCAGATTTATTTCCTCAAGATGGCAAGATTCCATATATTTCAAGATAACATAGCCTAAATTGACTCGTACGCCTTTGATAGCCATGTAGAGTAGGAAACATGTCATGGTGTTCATGTTTGTCGAATGGGCTCTACTATCGGTGGAGGCGGAAACAGGGAGACATATATGAGTTTATGTAAAAGAAACAGATCAAATGGTAATTCCTTTAGACCAATACCACGATCCAGGGGTTGTTCCATCCCCATCCCAAAAGATCTTAATCATATCAGAGTGATCAAATACAGGATCTGGACACAAAGACCCAATCCCAAAATACTTTAAACTGTCATTAGGAAGATTTAAGTATCGATTGAGTTTTTCAACAGTTAACTCGAAATGATTTCCCAAAACGTAGGTTTTCACAGATATGTCATCGTTTGAGGAATGAAAAGATGCATTGGCGTAAAACAACTTTAACAAAGTTGGATAAGCAGGGAGATCAAGCCCCATCATGTAATCCCAGTGGAGGGTTTCAATATAGTTTATGGCTGGTGCTGCAGGAAGATCGCTGAATAGGATCGCCCTTCCGCGATTCAACTTACGTTTGGCAAGTTTTTTGAAGCGTTGGCTGGACTCATCACTTGAAAAGTTGAACTCAAAGGCGAACGAGTTTAGTGTGGTTTTCTGCCTCTTGGCCTGCTTGGAACAAGGGCTATTGTTCTCCTTATCTGCATCGGAGATTACTTTGTCAGAATCCCCTTTGGTGGATGGTTCTTCCCCGTCGAATTGAAGGCCAGAATCACTACAGCAAAAACGCCGTTTTCCGGCGGAAATATTCCGGGGGAATATTCCGCCGGATTTGGACCGGCGGAAAACCGGCAGGCATGGCGGAAAATAAAAAACCGACGGAAAAACCGGGGGAAATTTCCCTCGGTTTTTTTATGTTTTTTTTAAAAAAAAAACCGGCGGACAAACTGGGGGAAATATTCCCCCGATTTTTTTTAAAATATTCTTAAATCATAAACCGACGGAATTTCCAGGGGAACTATTCCCCCGGTTTGTTTTAAAAGTTTTTTTAAAAGCAAAACCGGGGGAAAATCCGGGGTAAATTTCCCTCGGGTTTTTTTTTGAATTTTTTAACAGTGAACCGGCGGAAAAACCGGGGGAATAATTCCCTCGATTTTGTTTTTATATTTTTTATATATTTTAAAATTTAAACTGGCGGAAAAACCGGGGGAATAATTCCCCCGGTTTTTGTTTTTAAATTTTTTTATATATTCTTAAATATAAAACCGGCAGAAAAATCGGGGGAATAATTCCCCCGATTTTGTTTTTATATTTTTTTATATATTTTAAAATATAAACCGGCGGAAAAATCGGGGGAATAATTCCCCCGGTTTTGTTTTTATATTTTTTTATATATTTTAAAATTTAAACCGGCAAAAAAAAATCGGGGGAATATTTTTCCCAGTTTTTTTTAATTTTTTTTATATATTTTTAAATATAAAATCAGCGGAAAAATCGGGGGAATAATTCCCCCGTTTTTTTTAAATTTTTTTATATATTTTTAAATTTAAAACCAGCGGAAAAATCGGGGGAATAATTCCCCCGGTTTTTTGTTTAAATTTTTTTTATGTCAAACCGGTGGAAATTAATTTTTTTTAAATGAAGTTAATTAATTGTTTGAATTGGTTTAGAGTGTACTTTTAAGAATTATGTTGTGTTCTTTAACAATAAATAAGATAGAGAATTTTAAATATTGTTATAGGATCTGATATACAAAGTCCAAATCCAAATCCGATAACATAATTTGACAACTGCTCAATACAATTTGAGAGATCCTATAAAATCACGATCTATAAATACTAAACTCAAATCTATCAAAGATCCGAAAACACGCCAAAAATTCTAGTCGATTAAAAATAAAATAATATTAAAAACCTAAAACATCAAATAAAAATGAGCATATATAAGTATAGTGATGGACAGAAAAGTGATAGTCGTTTAAGGATAGTATACATTCAAAGCATGTTTACTTGAAATTAAACGAGAATACGTTAATAGAAAGGTACCAAAAATTATAATAAGTGCATATATTATATGTAAACTAACATATATTACATTTTGCTTAAGAGGTGTCTTTAGTATTATTTTATAGAAATTTTTATTAAGTATGGGGTGTTTGAATTTTTATATTTTATATTTAAGTAAGTGAATTTACCCCCCCCCCCCCACCCCCAGTCAATTTGAATTGTTCTTTTATTGATTTGAAATGTTAAGATTATTTGAAATGTTAGGAAGATAAACTTAATTTACTGGGCTGTTAGCTGAATAGTTGAATCTTTTTGTAATTTATTCCATAGTACATGACAACAGGTGTGTGTTGTCTCGTATCCCTCGTTGGAATGTTCCTCTTGTTAGACGAGATGGTAACAATCTTAAGTCATTATGAATAATATTATCTTTTTATCAAATACTTTCTATTTACTGAAGATGGTTACGCACAAAAATCATGACACAATAATACAAAATTTGATTTTGTTATGTTTTCCCAAGACATTTTTATTAAATTCTTTATAGTTAAATCAAATATTTTCTTTTGAAACATATATATTTTTAAAATTTACAAAAACAATTTTATCGTTTTAGACGATCATATCAAAGGGACAGGACGTATTTTGGTCACAGATAGATTATAATATGGAAAAAGTTATATGTGCCCGATATTTTTATATTCTGCAATCTATTTTAGTTATTACTTTTTAAAATTTAAATAATTATATATGATTTAAAATTTGTTGAAATATCGAAAGCATATGTAAAGATTTAACTCATAAATTGAATACATAATATGAACTAAGATACGAAAAATAAATCTAAAATTTGTCCCAATTTTCAGCATTTTCCTGCTGTGTTTGTAGAAGATAGTATCGAAAGAGATAAAGAGGACCAATCGTGGGGTTGATGATTATATTGAAGGAGTCCCTGCTTAGACAATTAGTTAATGTGATATAGTTCTACTATTTTCTTTTATGACTCTATCTAATAAGGCTATTATAGCTTAGTCTTTTATTTACATCTTTGAATTGGAGTTGTAATATTAGCTAGGGTTATTCTCGTTTCCGCTGTGATATTTGACTAAGGTCTTTAACGAATATTTTTCGATCATCATTACTCTTAAAAAAATCATATAAGTTCTAATTTTTACCAAAAAAATTACAATTTATAAGCTTCAATAATAAAAATATCAAATTTAGTATATTCAAAATTACTCTATGGAAAAAAAAACTTATATTTATAATTAATATAATTTGTGGGAACAAATTATTTTTTTCCCCCCAAAAATCGGGGGAAAACCGGGAGAATTATCCCCCGATTTATTTTTTTAAAATTTTCCCCCGTAAACCGGGGGAAAACCGGGGGACATTTCCCCCGGTTTATATTTTTAAAAATTCCCCCGTAAACCGGGGGAAAACCGGGGGAATCATTCCCCCGGTTTATTTTTTTATAATTTCCCCCGTAAACCGGGGGAAAATCGGGGGAAATTTCCCCCAGTATCTTTTTAAAAAAATTTTCCCCCTCAAACCAGGGGAAAGTCGGGGGAAATTTTCCCTGGTTTCCCCCCCCTTTTTTTCCCTATCTCCTCCTCCTTTCTCCTCCATTTGTTTCTCTCTCAACTTCGCCCTCTCTCTCTGTCTGACTTTCCAACTGTCGACGCCCCTGCCGCCCGTCGCCGCCGCCGTTGCCGTCCCCTCCTCCGCCGCCCACCGCGCCCTTAACCATTTTACCGGTTTTTTTTTTGAATGATAGTTTATTTTTTATTATTTTACATATTAATTGTTTTGATATTGTGATATGCAAATATATAGGATTTTTGTTGTTAGATATGTTATAAAATAATGTATTTTAACATAATTATTGATTGTTAATAATGTACAAATGTTAGAAGTCTTTCATGTATGAATTTATTGCGTTTTTAAAGTATATTTGTTCGTAATGTATAAATGTTGGAAGTGTTTGATATACAAATATATATGATTTTTGTGTTAGATATGGTATTTGTTAATGTATTTTAACATAATTAGTAGTATTTGATATATGAAATTATTGATTGTGTTATTTTGTAATATGTAAAGTACTTTATAAATTGTTGATGTAAAGTATGAAAGGTGATTGTAATTTATTTATTTGTCTTGAAATTATAGGTATTTCGCTTATTCTACTTCGTTTGCGTAGCCTTGTAATTTGGTATAAATATCGAAAAGGTACGTATGGCTAACTTTTGCTAATATGAGTCATTGCTTGGCTATGCGTAGTTATAATTAGATGTATATGTATATGTTATTAGATAGTTTGTAGCTATTAAGGTAGTATGAGATGTGGAGATGGTGGATGGGAATTGGGGGAAGGGGTGGAGCCTTCCCATTGTTTGCTGTGGTTTATACGTGCTTGCATGTTGTGGTGATATGAGGGGGTGGTACGTATTTTTTGACAATATATAATTAGTAAATAAAATATAATAATGCTTTATACATTCTGTAATATGATGCAGTTATTTTGTTTTTCGTGAAATTTTTGTATACGTTCTGTAATATGATGCTTGTGTTTGAATTTCTGTAAAATGTAATATTTGTTACAATGAAAAGTTAGATGATATAGTTAAGTATAAACAAACCATATAATAATTAGTTAATTTGTAATATGTAGATGGATATACCGCATAGAATGTGGATGTATAGAAGGACTGAGGCTAATTTTTCGGGGCTTTCAAACTCGTTTATTGATGGAGTGGATGGATTTATAGAACATGCTAAAGCTTGTGAAGAGTTTATAAAGTTTCGAATGATTCGATGTCCATGTGCAAAATGCGTTAAAAAGTGGGCTATTCTAGAACCGTTTAAAGTTAGGGAACATCTTCTCTGTTTCGGTTTTAAAACAAATTATTGATTTTGGGTAGATCATGGTGAGATAGGACCCGTTCAAGATAATACATCGTTCGGTCAACCAAGTACATCCATTAATCTTGACAATAATCCCCTACAAAGATATGCAGATATGTGCTTCGATGCCGTTAGGGAAAATATTATTGTGGATGATATGGTTGGTATGAGGAATAACGATAGACAACTGATTGTGGAAGAGGCGCCAAATGCGGAAACTAAAAAATTCTTCGATCTCTTGAGTGAATTTAACAAACCAATTTGGCCTGGTTGCAAAGATCACTCCCCTTTATCTGTTGCGGCAAGATTATGAGTATCAAAACTGATTACAATGTTGTGCGGGACGGTATTGATGAAATCATACAATTAATGTCTGAAGTAATGCCTACCCGCATGACCTCCTAACAAACTTTTACGAGGCGCAGAAACTTGTAAAACGATTGGGTTTGGTTTGCTACAAAATTGATTGTTGTGTCAATGGATGCATGTTGTATTATAAAAATGATTCTGCCACGACGAAATGTAAATTCTGTAGCGCTCCTAGATATCGAGAAATTCCAACTAGGAGTCAAGGCCGACGTAAATACATCCCCGTTAAGCGAATGCATTACCTACCACTAATTCCACGATTAAAACGTTTGTATGCATCTTTGAGTTCAGCACCACACATGCGATGACATGTTGAACATCGCCGATCGGAAGGGGTTATGTGTCACCCAGCTGATGGGAATGCATGGAAAATTTTGATTCAGTTTATCCTGATTTCGCTGCTGAACCTAGAAATGTTAGACTTGCTTTGTGTTCTGATGGATTCACACCGTATTCTCAATTAGCATCGCCATATTCATGTGGGCCGGTAATTGTAACACCGTATAATTTACCACCTGAGATGTGTATGTCAATGCCTTATATGTTTTTGACATGCATAATTTCCGGGCCAAAAAATTCGAAAGCTAACATTGACGTGTATTTGCAACCACTTATTGATGAGTTGAAAGAACTTTGGGATGTGGGTGTTGAGGCGTATGATGCATCAAAAAAACAAAATTTTATGATGAGAACTGCGTTAATGTGGACAATTAATGGTTTTCCTGCGTATGGAATGCTATCCGGTTGGATGACTGCTGGTAAATTAGCATGTCCGTATTGTATGGGTTACAGTAAAGGCATAACATTGAAACATGGAAGGAAAAATACATGGTTTGATTGCCATCGACAATTTCTTGAAATGAATCATGCTTTTCGGCGGAACAAAATGAATTTCAAGAAAAATAAGACTGAGTTCGACCCAGCACCACCGAAAGTCGATGGTCATCAAATGGCAGAACTTGTACAATGGTTACCGAAAATTACTGAGCACCCGCATATAAAAAAGTTACCCGGGTATGGTATAACGCACAATTGGACAAAACAAAGTGTATTTTGGGAATTACCGTATTGGAAAGATGTTTTAATTCGTCATAACCTGGATGTCATGCGTATTGAAAAAAATTTATTTGATAATATTTTCAACACAGTAATGGACATCAAAGGAAAAACTAAAGACAACGCAAATGCACGGATGGATATGGCCAAACTTTGTAGGCGGCGTGCGTTAGAATTGGTTCAAAAGTCAAGCGGGCAATGGAGAAAGCCAAAAGCTAAGTGCCAAAAGCTAAGTACACCTTCGCGTTGATTAAACAACTAAAAATGCCAGATGGGTATTCCTCAAATTTAAGTCGTTGTGTGGACTCACAAGCAGCTAAAATTCATGGCATGAAGAGTCATGATTGTCATATATTCATGGAATAATTATTGCCTATTGCATTCAAGGAATTGCCCGATGATATTTGTAAGCCATTGGCTGAATTGAGTCAATTTTTCAAAGATTTGTGTTCAAGTACATTGAGGCACGATGATCTTGACAAGATGGAGAAAAATATTCCAATAATTTTATGCAAATTAGAACGAATATTTCCTCCTGCATTTTTCGATGTAATGGAGCATTTACCTGTTCACTTGATCGATGAAGCTCGGAATGGTGGTCCAGTTCAATTTAGATGGATGTATCCGTTTGAAAGGTAGATCATTTATTTTTATAAGTACATTGCATAACTTAAATTATCTTATTCATTGTTATTAATTACATAAAAATTTTCGTTAAATAATGTTATAGGTATTTGGGCAAGATAAAAAAAATAGTCAAACAAAAAATTCAAGTAGAAGGGTCTATATGTGAGGCCTATCTCAGACGTGAGATTGCTAATTTTTGCTCATTCTACTTTAATTCCCACGTGCGGTCAATGAGTACGCGCGTACCACGGAACGATGATGGTGGTGTTGATGTTTCAGTACCATCAACTTTGTCGATTTTCAATCAACCAGGTCGTCCATTAGGAGCATGTAAGGAACGCTATTTTGAGAGTTTGCAGGAGTATAATTTCGGTAAACTGCATGTGCTGTTAAATTGAGATGAAGTCGAAATATATATCAAGTAAGTATCACATTTAATAAATTATAATTATTTTATGCCTTTTATATGATTATCAAAAATTCTAAATTAAATCTTGTCAAACGTAGCTATTTTCGACAACATTATAGGATCACAGAAGTTGACGCAAGCGAGCGGATCGAAAATGAATTCGTAGACTGGTTCAATTCGCACGTAAGTTTTAATTTAAAAAAAAAAATTGTTGCACAATCAAGTGTGAAAAGATGCATATACATTGTTGTTGACGTTAATTATATATGTTTCATTATATAGGTCCTTGAACTGAATAATGGAATGTTGTCAATATTTTTGAAACAACTTGCGTTGGGGCCTAATTTCTCTGTGAGGACATATCCGATATATATTGTGAATGGTTTCAAATTTCACACACGATCATGGAGTGAGGGTAAAAAAACAATGAATTGTGGCGTATGGGTGAAAGGCGGTTACGATGGTGATTCCGGCGAAGATGACTACTATGGAATTTTGAATGAAATTCTTGAATTGGAGTATACGGGGGAACCAATAAAAAAGTGGTGTTGTTCAAGTGTGATTGGTTTGACCCCACTCCACATAGAGGAACGCGCATTGCACACCCAAAATGTAGTATTATTGAGGTGAAATAGATAGGCAGATACAGAAAATATGACCCTTTCATAATCGCCCAACAAGCGCGCCAAGTTTATTTTGTTGTATACCGAGGCCGTATTCGTGGCAAGACCCAATGGTTCGCTATAATTAAAAGTAAAGCTAAAGGCAGAGTTGAAACTCCTGGTGGTATGGAGGAGGCTTACCAAAATGATATGTGCCAAGTTATGAGCTCTTCTAGTGATGATGGAGTACCCGCTTTGTGTGATGAAGATGTTGACTTAGATATTGTTCAGCTCGTCGAACTTGAGGTTCACGAGGAGGATGAAGAGGAAAATAATGATGTCTCGGCCGACGAAGAATATAGTGACAGAGATGAGGATCATGAGGAAGACTTGGTGTTAATGAACGATGATTCAAATAATGATAGAGACAGTGACTAGGGTTCATTTGATTTGTAAGAGTTGATTGTTAATGTTTGAATTCTTCTGTAATACTTTATATTAACGTAAATTATATATGTATCTTTCTAATTAATATTAGTAAGCAATTCATCTATTAATTTATATTAACGACAATAATTTAGATGCAACTGCGGAAACGCTCTGGATCAAGTAATGCCATACGGGGTAGAATCAATTCTTCACAATCATATGTCCCCACCACTCATCCTTTATCACATGACTTAAACGATCCTCCAATTATCAATGAACACATGAAAACAGCATACCATCATGCTGCATCGGCTCCATTGCAATTCATGCCTACTCCATCCGTAGGTGGACATAGTCCATCGATTAGTTCACCTAATCTATCTGCTCAGGACGCATATAGCATCCTGGATCCTCCAACCACACGACGAGCTGGACAAAAGCTTTTCTTGGAGTCGGCTCCAAATTGGTAAGAGAGAGTTTAATATGTCAAGTTTAAATGTATTATAATAACTTAAGCATGATATGACGTGTATATATATACTGTATGTGCAGTAGCTTCGTCCCAGCCGATCGTGGAGCTCACACTATAGGTACCGTATTGAAGAGCCGAATGACTGAGTTCGTTCCTACATTCAAATATGTTAGCACAGAGCTTTTTGATACGTGGTTTGAGGAGTGGAAGGTTCATATTTTCTTTTGTATATTGATTATATGGTTAAAAGTGACTGGGAGAGAGAGAGGAATATATGGTGGAATAAGAGACGAATATTTTAACAATAAGTATATAGAGGAAGATGGAAAATCGGAAGAGGTTGGAATAAGGAAAACCAAGGGTCTGTTAGTATATATAATATTTATGGTATAGATTCGGGTTATTAAAATATAGATATATAAGGTATATATATATATGCAATATGAGTACGTGTATAACAAATATGGCAACTGGTTAGTGTGGATATATATATATATATATATATTATAATTTAGATATATATATATATATATAAATATATACATAAAAGAAAAAAAATAAGAATTACATGATGCAAATGAGCAATTTTTCCTTGAGATAGAGAATCTTTCCTCAGGAAGGGGTTTTGTAAAAATATCAGCTACTTGCTCATTTGTATCGATATGAAGAATCTGTACATGACCTTTCTGAACATGGTCTCGCAATAAATGATGTCTGATGTCTATATGCTTTGCGCGAGAGAGAAGGACTGGATTCTTTGAGATGCTAATTGCACTAGTGTTATCACAATATAATGATATGGTGTCATACCTGAGTCTGGAATCTTTTAATGTTTACTTCATCCATAACACTTGGGTGCATCAGCTTTCTAGTGCCATGTGTTCGGCTTCAGTGGTAATAATGCCACAACACTTTGATTTTTACACACCCAGCTGACAAGACATTTGCTGAGATATTGACATGACCCTGTGGTGCTTTTTCGATCAATTTTGCAACCAGTATAGTCCACATCTGAAAAACAAACCATATCAAAATGGTTGGAGACCGGATACCAGAGTCTATGTCTGGTTGTTCCTTTTAAGTAACGGAAGATCTGTTTTACTGCTGTTAGGTGAGATTCCTTTGGACATGCCTGGAATCGTGCACAGACTGCTGTTGCAAACAGTATATCCGACCGACTTGCCGTAAGATAAAGCAGACTGCCAATCATGCCTCGATACAGTTTTTCATCAACCGTGTTACCTACATCTTCCTTATCTAGCTTTGAAGAAGTACACATAGGTGTGGACATGGGATTACAAGATTCCATGTGATATTTTCTGAGCATACTGTTCAAGTATTTCTCTCGACACAGGAATATGCCATCTTCTATTTGCCTGATTTGGAGTCCAAGAAAGTACTTGAGCTCTCCCATCTCGAATTCCTATTCCACGCATTTAGAGAAATCTTGGCAGAGAAGTATGTCAGTGCTTCCAAAAAATTATATCATTGACATAGATTTGTACTAGTAAAATATCTTGGTTTTGATTCTAGATAAATAAGGTGGGATCAATTGATCCTACTGTGAAATCATTTGAAACCAGATATAGATTAAGTCTCACGTACTAGGCATGAGGTGCCTGTTTTAGACTGTAGAGAGCCTTCGTTAGTTTGAAAACATGTTTAGGGAACTCTTTGTTTAAGAAACCTGGAGGTTGTTCAACAAAGACATTTTCACTAATGGATCCATTTAGAAAAGCACTCTTGACATCCATTTGGAAAAGAGGAAATTTTTTAAAACATGCGAATGCTAATAATATACGAATGGATTCTAGTCTTGCGATAAGGGCATAGGTCTCGTCAAAATCTATCCCGTTTTGTTGACAATATCCTTTAGCAACAAGGCGAGCCTTGTTCCTAGTTACCTCCCCGTTTTTATTTAATTTATTTTGGAAAACCCACTTAGTACCGATAACCGTTTGATCCATAGGTCTTTCTACCAGTCCCATACTTGGTTTTTCTGGAATTGGGCTAATTCTTCTTCCATTGCTTTTATCCAATTTGGATCCTCTAGAGCTTCGCTAGTGTTCTGAGGTTCTATCATGGAAAGGGAAGCATTGTGATCTTTAGTTTGTGATCTAGTAGTGATACCAAATTTTGGGTCTCCAATAATATTGTCTACCGGATGGCTGGACGCATGCTTGAACTTTCTATGTTGTAAAGTAGTTTCCTCATGTGATGATTCTCCTTCTGTATTGTCGGACTTGGTATTGAGTTGCTCTTCTGGTATCTTTTTTGAAGAAGGAGAGGATCTGGATCATCATAGCTCAAGGATTCCTTGGCTTTACTGTTAGTCTCATCAAAAACAACATGAACTGATTCTTGAACATAATTCTTTCGTTTATTAAAAACTCTATAAGCCTTGCTTTTTGTGGCGTAGCCAACAAAAATTCGTTCATCAGTTTTAGAGTCGAATTTACTTAAGTGATCTCTGTCATTTAGAATAAAACATTTGCATCTGAAGATCTTAAAGTATGAAACATTTGGAGGCCTACCAAACTAGAGTTCATGAGGAGTTTTTAGTAAAAGGGGTTTTATGAATACTCGATTTGATATGTAGCATGCATTGTTTACAGCTTCAGCCCACAAATGCATGGGTATATTACATTTGTGTATCATAGTTCGGGCTATTTCTTGGAGAATTCGATTTTTGCGTTCCACTACCCCATTTTGTTGGGGTGTTTTGGGCGCAGAAAATTCATGATTGTAACCATTTTGTTTGCAAAATATAAAAAAATTTGTTTCATCAAATTCTGTTCCATGATCACTGCGAATACTCTTGATATCCCAACCTTTTTCATTTTGTAGACGTTTTGTGAGAGGGATAAAAACTTTATGAGCATTGTTTTTGTGAGCTAAAAAGAATACCCATGTAAATCGTGTATAATCATCAATGATAACAAAAAGTACCTTTTCCCGCCTGAGGATTGTGTTCTCATTGGTCCGAATAGACCCAGGTGGAGCAATTTCAAAGGGCTAGAAGTGCTTATAATATTTTTGGTTTTGAAAAAAATTCTTTTTTGTTTACCTTTAACACAGGCGTCACAAATTCTATCTTTAGAAAGTTTTAATTTAGGCAGACCTTTTACCAGTTCGTGTGTCGAGATGTGAGATACAAAGTCAGAGTTTATATATCCAAGTCTTTTGTGCCACAGCCAGCTAGAGTCATCAGTAGCGGCTAGGCATTCTATTTTTTTTATCACAAATATCTTTTAGGTGAAGACAATAAATGTTTTTATCCCGTTTTGCAATCAGAATCTCTTGACCATTTTTAAGATTGTAACAGTAGTTGGGAGAAACTTAACATCATACCCATTGTCACACAGTTGGCTGATACTTAGAAGATTGTGTTTCAGACCATTTACCAACCAAACCTTTTCGATGCATGTTCCGTTTATAGGACCAACAGTGCCCATACCTAAGATACTACCTCTGGTATTATTTGCAAAAATCACACTTCCACTATCGCAATCTTCCAAATGGGTAAAGTATGCCTTATTACCAGTCATATGTCTCGAGCATCCGTTGTCTAGTACCCACTTACTATTCCAGGATGCTTTCGACGACACCTGCAATAATTAGTTCATTTTAGATACCCTGGTACTACCGGGTCCTTAGGGGTTAGTCATGGTACCTTTTGGAACCCACTTTAAGACAGTTTTGGGTGCTGAAATTTCAAAACAATTGTATTGTATATGTCCCCATCTACCACATTTATAGCATCTTTTGTTTCTTTTATTTAAAGGATGCCTTCTTCTGCGTTTCATTTTAATTAATTTTTCTTCCAACCGAGAATTTTCCTCAGAGAGGACTTCATTCTTCTAGATTTGGTTTTCTGTAATTACCCCTGGAATCCTTTTGTAACTTGCGCTTTGCAGCGAAAAAATGTCTAAGTTTTTTGGTAAGAAAAGCAAGTTCATTTTCAATTTCTTTCTTAGTTAGGTTATCCAAGGTTGGTTCTTTTTTGACATTAAATGCCAAGTCACGTTTTTTTTTCTTGATTCTCTTGTGAAATTAGTGTTATTTCATATGATGTGAGCGATCCAATAAATTGAGCCATAGTCGTTCTATCAACATCTTTGGCCTCAAAAATAGCTGTGGTTTTAGGGTTCCACTCTCTTGGGAGTGATCTAAGGATTTTTTGAACTTGTTCTTCCTCTGTCACTCCCTTTCCTAGAGCGAACATTTGGTTTACAATTTCTATGAATCGAGCATACATATGATTTATGCTTTCACCTGGGTTCATCTGGAACATCTCAAATTGACGGGTGAGAAGAGCCACCCTTTCATTTTTAGCTTGAGATGTCCCTTCATAGGTTACCTGTAGCATATCCTACATATCTTTTGCTGATTCACAGGTGCTTACTCTATTATATTCTTCAATATTAAGAGCACAAGAAAGAATATACTTAGCTTTTGCATTTAAAGAAAGGATCTTTCATCCTCTTCCTTGAACTCATCTTCCGTCTTAGGGATTTTCTTGTTTCCTTCCCCCTTCATAGGAACTTCAGGCCCTTTACTAAGGACGCGCCACAATTTGTAATCAATAGAGGTGAAATACTCCTTGACAGGGTTCTTCCAAGTGGCATAATTTGTTCAATCAAATAACGGGAGTCTAGTGTGTGAAAGGCCCTCTGCATATATATTAGTGTTCAACGAAGCCATAGGATCTTTCTACTCAAGTTGATTAAACCTAATGAATTTTTTATGAGCCCTAGGCTCTGATACCAATGGACAGTTATTGAAAGAACAAAACTCAAGAAAAAGACACAGTTATGCATAGTGGTTGGGTCGAAGCTTAATCCACTACCTATGTATATTTCACCCTAGGCTTTTAAACCTGTAAAAATATATTTTATTAGTATGCGATTTTAACAAACTGAAAAGACAGTATTTGGAACGATACAGAGCAACAGACTACTCTCTCAACTAAAGTGTAACTGGTAGAGGCTCTGGTACCAGCACAGAGGTGTCTGGTCCTTAGCATACTAACTAGTACACGTATTTAGTTTATCAATACACAGCAATACTCATTCAAAATCAAGCAGAGGCAAGTAGAGTGAATGAGATATGTTTTCTAGTACTACACATAGCCTATTTATAATTGCAGCCGCATGCCTATCAACAAGACAAGAGGTTCTTCCTTCTTTGGTTTTGGTGATTGACAGTAGGTGAATCGGTCTTGGTTAGGAAGGAAATCAGTGTCAAATCTTTACAATATAAGTGAATCAAATCCTCCCAAAGTCAAATCCTCATTTAAAAGATCATGAGAGATACTTAGCATCCAATCTCCCAAAGTCAAATGCTCATTAGAAGATCACGAGGGATACTAATATCAAGTCTTGCCAATTTAGCCGAGTTCCCTTAAATCAGAAGATCACGAGAAGTACTAGTATCAAGTTTTGCCAAATCAGCTGAGGTCTCATCATCAAAAGATTATGAGGTCTAACAGGTAACATTCTCGGCTATCTCATTTTTGCTATTTGTTGATAGATTGGAACCACTTTAAACCCATGTCCCATATCAATCGAGCTCAATCATAGCCGGCTGACCAGATCGAAACATAATCATAACTAAAATCAAATATAAAGTGTACTATTTATAACAAATTTTCAAAATAGGTGATTTCTTGACTAATTAGGTGCAAATATCCAAAATAGCTTGGAGTATCATTTTGCAAAAATAAGCTAGGACAATAGTTGAGGATTATGCTCACTAATGCAAGACATTCCTCACTGAGAGTAGAACATATGTGTGGTAAATATTTGTTGGCATGTGTATTGCTTTTCTAGATTAATATTATTTTTTATGCTCATGCAATACATTGTCTTTTTTAATTAAGTTTTGAAAAACTATTTATTGCTAAATTTGACTAATTTAGTGTTATTATTTTTGAAATATTTTCACTATTTGTCAAGGATGTTGGCACTTGTAAGGGAGTCCATGGAGAAGTTCAATTGGTCATAGGGGAATTCATTGGTCTTATCTATTACTCATAGAAGAGAGTCCATGAGGTGACCATCAGGGAATTCATTGGTCAAATATGTTCTGTTCTATTTGGGTCTAGCCATCCTAGAGTCAAAAGAATAAGGTGGGGTTTAATTATTTTATTTTATTTTATGAACCAACGAAGATGGAAATCACTTAGTATCCACCAATATGTTTTCTGAATAGATTGATTTCATCTGTTCGCAAATTGAATTCACCCATAGCTTCACTCAGTTCTAATCTAGAGTGATGTGCTATGGGAATTAATATGCAATGTTGCCAAAAGTTGAAGTGATGTACTTGAGTTTATGTGCATAGGCAATGATAGAAATTTTGTTAAAAGAAACTTCAGATGTTGGTCAATTAAATGGAGCCATGCTGAAGGGTATGCCGTTGATTAGCGACTGCAACATTGGAGTCGTGTGCTACTTAAGTTTCATGTTTGGAGTACCTTATTTCAAGTGTTGAAGCATTTTTGAGATCATTGTTGTACAAAATCTATAAATTATATTACTAAAATTTTTGAAGTCGATTGTCAATCTATAAACCCTAAAGGATATTGATTTTGTTACCATGAATAAATTATTTGCATTTATTGGGTTTAGTTTGTTTAACGATCAACCAGAGGTGACTTTTTCTAGGTCGTGGCATTACAAAATCATTTAGTTCCCTTTATTAAAATAATATATATTTTTCACTCCTTTAAAACTATCAAATGTAACATTTATCTTTTTGAAATTAAATATTTTATCAAAATTGTCCATATTCCACACACACACACACACACACATATATCGTTTTGGATATACTTAGTATTTAATTTTATATTCAAGTGCGATTTCTTTTTTAAGTAGAAAAATACTTTTTCTAATTCTAATCTAGGAAAAGTAATTCAAATTTTAAACATTAGAAAATAATAAATTCATATAGTATTGCTAACTGCCCATATTAAGTATTTCAACTATTTATCATTTTGGATTTAGATTACCAAGCCCCTTGGAGGTCTTATATATGCCAAACATGATAGTCCACTATCCTAGTGGTCGGATGTATAACCTTGATCCCGCATACTAGATGTGACCTAACGGGCTCTTCACATCGACGAACAAGCCTATGTCCAACGAGTCGATGTACTGCAATATCAACCTACCGTTGAGAAACTTTGGGTCAACCCCCTTGAAATAGACTTTCACCACCAGGTCGAAGTGCCTCACGGTGCCGATGTTGCTCGATAACATGTATTCCTGCATGTAGAACTTGGCATCGATGGTGGCGTAGATGAAAATGTGCTTTCCCACAGGCAACCCCAGGGTGTGCTCCTCACTGGGGGAGAGTGAACCTAAAGAGTCTGACGTCATGGGAAAGAATGACCTTTTTGATGAGCTTACACGGGATTCTTGTTTGAGACTTCCTTGATGACCGCTAGAATGAGAACATTGTTGTTTGAAGGGTCGTGGACGGAGTTGTTGGGGGAGGAGTCCGCGGAGGCCTAGCTGGTGGTCATAAGCTTGCCAATCTCATAATTCCCGGGCATCTTCTTGACCTTGTCGGAGTGGATGGCATCGAACTCCTCGGTAAGGTTGATGTTGGCACTGATGAGGATCCTATTGGTGCAGTCAGGGTGGTCCTTGAGAAAGCGAGTGTAGTCGTAGCCATGGCCGCGGCCGTGGATGATGATCTAGGTGGAGTCGGGGGAGTTGTACTTCTTCACCTCGAAGGTGGAGAACATCTTGGAGGAGGTATTCATGAAGGGGGAGGAGATGCTCTTCTTCCGGGTTTGGCTCTTGTTCGAGAACTATTGAAAATTTTAATTTATATAATTATATTTTTATATATGAATGAAATTAAATATTTTAGATTAATAGTGAATTGGTGTGACTCTTCAAATGGTCATGTTCTTTAGCCAAATCGGTGTAACTCTTCATAACCAACGATTATGTCCTTTTATTTAAAAGCACTTTTTTGAAGAATTGCAACATTTTGAAGAAGCATTTCATTTTCTATAAGAGTGCATAGAACCAAAATTCATTCACTCATTTTTTAGTGTGTACACTAACAATTACAACGAAAATCTATTAGTAAAAGTGCATAGAACCAAAATTCATCCATTCTTTTTTTTTAGTGTGTATACTAACAAATAAAATGAAAAATCATTTCATAATTTCTCTCATCTCATTTAATCTCAAGAATTCTAAATACTTTAAGTTCGATAGTTCTTAAAATTTGTAGTGTTGTTCTCTCAAGAAAGTCGATCATTGTATCTTTGGAGACGATTGTCATTCAACTGTAAACACTAGGGTGGGGCAAATTCATCTTAAAGACAAAGGTACAACTCTTGCCTCGACCCATTTATTATTATTTTGAAATCACACTTTTTTTCTAGTTTCCAATAATTTAAGATGAATTTAATGTGTGATTTGAAAAGGTGATGTTAATTATCAATACTAAAAAAGAGAAATTGAAAATTTCTTTGATATTGATTTGAAATGATGGAAATATAAAGTGTTTTTGTACGTAGCCACACTGAACCTATAAAGGTTCGTAACTAATTAATAATGGCCTTGTTGTATCTGAAAGTGACATTGATCAATGGATACTTTGATGTGTGGGGGTGTTTAGCTAAAGTAGAATTACTCAAGTGTGAACATATCAATTGAGGCCAACGTAAACCACTTGAAAGTGTGTTAATGGTTTGAGTTTAAAAGAATGTAAGAAGGTAAAATGTTACTATCCTACATTGTTGTGGAAAGTGAAATAAAGCTATTTTGTAGCTTATGTTGGACACATCAGTTTCGCCCTATTAGGGTACCGTAAGACTTTAAAATGATTGAAACTTGTCGCTAACCATTTTAGACCATGGTCATGTGTGCATCCGACCGATTAGGCTTGGGCTAAACTCAATAGTGTTATATTCCTTTATACAGTCTGACTAAATTTCAACAAGTGAATTTAGCTAAAATGCAAAATATGGCACCACAAAGTATGTTAAACGAACTTATATGCATGTTCGATTGACTGTCAAGTGTTGGCCAAACAAATGTATGAGCCAAGTTAACAGTTTGAGAAGCTTCATAATTTCTTAGAGGCCATTATTTGTTGACCTAAGTCAATTCCAGCAATTGCAATATATTGATGACAGTAAATTAACAATTGCAATGGTACAAGATGAAATGTATAATTGAGAAGTTGATCTCAAAGGTGCCAAAGAATTTGGCGGATCCGTTGAATAAAGGATTACCAAAAGATCAAGTATACTACTAGTTAATGGGAATGGGATTAAAACCCACAAATTAAGAATTTTCATAAGGGTAACCTAACTTTGATGA